>KQ962911.1:33574-48976 GCA_001563735.1 Leucoagaricus sp. SymC.cos
CCGTTAACGACGTCCAGGATCTAGGGAAGATATTAACTTGAAGTTCAATCACAATGTCCGTCAGTTTACACACCAGGGGCAAGCGCTGATCACTTATGAGACCCTGGGCATGGTCACAAATCTTGACAGTAGATGGGGAGAGGGATACAAAGGAGGGGCTGTCTTCACTTTCAAGAAACACGGCGTACAATGGTAGAATGTTCGGGTGGGATAAATGAGCCCATTCAACGAGCTTCTCGCTACACATCTGCCGACGTTTAGCCATCGTCTTGATAATATTGTATAGTGTTGACTCACCGCCAACGTATCGTCCTGAATCTGCCTGACAACCTTGATACACGCTGAGGTGTCGCTGCCAGTAGCGATGTACTCGGACCTGATGGTACGATTTCGAGCAAAGACACGGGCAGACGACGCGATCTTGATAAGAGCAGACCAAGTGTGGGCATGCCGCTGGGAGAGGATCTTGCTTTTGTTGAGTATCTTTCAGGGTATTGAGCATTTGGAAGAAACGGATGGGGAGACAGAACGTACCGTGCTTAGAACATCTACTAAAAGCTGTTGTTCCTCGGCACTCAAATCTGTTGCCTTATCGATGACTTCTTGTGCACGACTTTCTGAATCGATCCGCGAGACCAATTGTTGCAGAGGAACAAAGGGGTCGGGGACATTGGGCGGGTTGCCGGTAGGAGCTTGAGAAGCCATCTCCCAGGCTGAGGCTGCAAGGAGGGGGAGACGAAGAATCAGATGAACTCATTCAGAAGGTGAGGGTATATGTATTCATCTTAGACGCTGAGAGGGCCGATATGGACTAGATGGACTGAGATGAATGATTCCGGATTCCGAAACCGGGAGTGCTCAGAATATCGGACAGGAATAGAATCAGCCTCATGTGTCATGGTGTGAAGAAGGACCGTCCAGCGTCAAGCATTTTCAGACGAGCTTTTGATGAGGACCTATGAAGCAAGGTGATTAATCCTACGAGCTCTCACGCTTGGAGTGAGTGCCTATGACTGGTGCTCCTACTCCCAGTCCCTGCCGCTACTGCCCCAGCAGCATCGAGCTCCCTCGGTTCTATCTTCTAGCAACAAGTACGATCCACTCATTCGACAATCCGCTGTCGGTGCTCAACCCATCTCACACCAAACCCTCCCCACCTCCGTCTCTCAGCCCACTCAATCGACACAAACATCGTCGCATACCTCCACTGCCGCTGCTTCTCCTCTTCAGCAATATGCTCACCAACCTCAACCGCAGGCTCGATGCTCAGCAGCAAAAATCACCAGCAGCTTGAACCCCTCAACAAGTACAACAATTGCATACTCATCATCATTCCTCACAATACTGCTCGCTCAGACTCCTTCCCGTCGCTCGCGCGCTCGCGAGGAGGGGGGACAAACAAAACCAAATGTAGATAGTTTTGCGCGAGCACAGCGAGCGACTGGCATAACGTACCGTTCGGCCATCACCGACACATTTTGAGAGAGCTGGTCAGACGCGTCGATCGCGTCGACGACATTCACTGGACATACTAATTGCGTGTTGTGCGTAGCTTCACAGCAATTTACAGACGAGAGAACAGTTTCACAAAAAATCAGTAAGATCAGTCCATGAGGAGTTGTTGAGGTACAGCTCAACCCTCAACGGTAGATTAGACAGCAGACACAAGCATAGGTAGGCTTGATTAAAAGCACTTCCACATAAGTTAGGCCGGCCTCCTGTGTCTCATCTCCTTCGAAGCATCGCCCTCAACCCGGACAATCTTCGAGTTGGGGAAGTCGCATTAGGCGGAGGTGGAGACTTATTCTGAAAAAACGGTCAATGTACAAGAGATACAATAGGAGTTATTAACATACATGAGCCCGAAGCCGACCGAGAAGTCTTTCAACACGAGTGTAGTCAATCATCGGGTCCACTCTCAGCTTCAAAATTTCAGTGCCAGGAGCGACTCTCGATTCTGGACGATCATCATGTATCCTCAAGTCGATAACCAGCTCGCGGACATGTGTAATGTCGGGTCGATCCTCAGGTTCTGGAGAACAACACTTCGAGATTAAGCCCCACGCTTGATCGTCGATTGAATCGTAATCGTGTTTGATGTCGTCCCAATCGTACTCATCCTCCTCGTCTGTATCATCATCACCTCCGGAACCAGGTCGTTTTGGCATTTCCTTTCGAGTCAAGGCGGAAATTATCTGCACTTCCATTTTATACTGATAGTATGGAGGTTTTCGCGAAAGTACCTGGCAAGGCCAAACCGTCAATATGTCTTGTTCGAGAAAAATTCACTCAAGTAATACCTCGTAAATCAGGGAACCAAGAGACCAGATATCAAACTTCTTTGTTGGAGTTCTATTACCAAGCACCGTCTCAGGTGCCGAAAAGCGGAGTGTAGTCAAAGAAAGAGAGCCTGTGGCGGCAGTGGCCGTATTGATGTGAGATGCACCAAAGTCGGTGATGAGTCCACGTCCCTCGTCTGAGATGAGAACGTTTTCCTGTTCACTCGTCTGAATGAACATCTAGCAGTTGGATGGAGACGTTAATTCACTTACTCCTTTAAGGTCGCCATGTACAACGCCCAAGTCATGTAGGTAACATAAACCATTTACAACGTCAAAAATCTGGAGAAGAGCATGAGCTTGGGCAAGACACAGATGAATCAACTTACCAGAGGTAGCCGAGATTTCTGAGCAAGTCGTACCGCGTATTCCCTCAAGTTTCCATTCTTCATGAACGGAGAGACAAGGCAAGTTTGTGGAGGGTTACTCTGGGTATCAAGAAATACCCCGAGAAATGGTAGAACATTCGGATGTGACGAGTGGGCCCACAAGATAACCTCCTTAACCCATGGCTACAGAATCACTCAGGACTGTGGACATTGCTACTGAAGGCCAATGACGCACCGTCAAAGCACCAGTGTCAAGTCGTTTCATTGATTTAATGCAAACGGTGGGATCAGCTCCTTGGAACACGGTTCCACATCCTCCTTCAGCAAGGAACCTACGAGGGCCACGCAAGTTAATTGCCTTAAGTTCGTAACGCTGAGGGAAGATGAGTGTAGAAGATGTAATCCTGGAAAGTACCGCCAATACGCGATTTCGTTCCTCGGAAATTGAGAGACTTTCTTTAAGCGCCTTGAGTGAAGGTGAATGAGGTATTTGAATTGGGTAAGAGCAATTGACTTCAATGTACCTGGTCCAAGAAATCAACCATAGTCTGGATATCGTTACGCTCGAAGTCAATGACTGGCGTCGCCACGTCCTTCGTATGATTTTTGATAAGCTCAGAAAGCGGACCTCGGAGGACCTCAGCCTACAGTACAGCGTAAACTCGGTTCTGCATTGAGACCATCTACCCGACTTACCTGGACTTGGTTCACCACAGCCTCTGCACGATGGAGGTTGAATTCAGGACGAGACCTCAACGCTTGGATTTCAGGAAGAGGTAACGGGGTTGCAGAGGGCCGACGATCCTCTCCCATCTCCATATCAGCAAGCATTGCCTGAATTTGCGAGCAATCGGGTCGATCGTCAGGGTTAAGCGCACAGCATTTCATGATCATATGCCAAGCCTTGTCATCAATCTCATCCATCTCATCATCTGTCCTATCAGGCCTCATCAGAAGCTCGCCTTCACGTATCTTGCTGTATACCTCCTCGTCGGAGCAGTGATAGTACGGAAGCTTTCGAGACAGAACCTTTTCAAAAAAATTTGTAAGAGCACTTCAATTAAAAAGTTGAAAAGATGGATACCTGGTAGGAAAGACAGCCGAATGACCAAATAGCCTTCTTCACGTACCGGCCTTGTGTTTGTGATGGAAGAAAACGGTCTGTGTATGTGTCCCATGATTTGTAGGTCTTGTCCTCGAAGTAGGTGAATTTTGCACCGAAAGCAGCAATGACTGCTCGGCCCTCATCAGAAATCACAACTGTTCGCTGGTTCAAGTCAGCCAATGAATCCTCAGATGCAAACATACTTTCCAAACATACTCCAGTAAGATAACCTTCCGCATTTAAAGTATTCAGCAAGTAATCATGACCGTTGATCACGTCGGAAATCTGAAGCCCCCTCTGAACATTCAAGGCTGAATCAAGAGATAAATCGTTGCGTACCAGGAGCATTCGCGATTTCTGGGGAAGGGTCGGCGCATAATCTTGCAGAGTCCCATTCCTCAAATGCGGCAATACCACACAAAGCCGAGGCGACTCAACCAGCCCTTGATGAAACACTCCATGAAATGGTAGGACGTTTTGGTGTGAGGCGTTCGCCCATTGCGCCAGGCCATCGACAATATACTAAACCATGATTCAATATTGGGCAATTTGTATGAATTTGTATGATGCATCAGACGTACTGATAAAGCAAAGGACTCCTTCGGAACACAGATGCGGATTTTTAGCCCACGTCCCTCATATATATTGCCATAGTAAGTTTCTGAGATGAGGGTAGTAGCGTCATATCGCACGCCGTTGACTCTGCAATACTGGGGGAAAATATGCGTGGAGTCCATAATATTCTGCAGTAGCTTCCCTATGTGATTGGACTCGGAAAGTTCGGGGAGATCCTTCACGACCTTTGACAGCACTAGATGAGATGCTGACAGGGGAAAGTACACTCAACAAAGACCCACCAGTTCGAGAAAATCCACCAAAGTTTGAGTATCACCATGATTTAGTTTCTTCGCCGCTACCGTGGCGGCGTCAAGAGCCTTGGAGTCATGAACGAGCCGGGAAAGGATGTCGTGCAGGTGCTTCGGAACTTGCCAAGCTGGTTGATGGGAACCGACAACACGTGTAAAGATAGCCTTGGTGGCTTCAAGATCAATTACGGAAGTCTCGAGAGCTTCAGGTACAATCATTGGTCTCGGTTCTGGACGATCATCGTCAGTATGCATATGCAAAAGCATCTCCTGGAGTTTTGAAGAGGTTGGACGATCTGCAGCCTTGTATTCCCAGCACGTCATCAGTAAACTCCACATCCCATCGCTGATCATACTTCCAGCGCGCCCATCCTGGCCTGGTCGTGCTGGCTTGTCGCCCCTTCCAATAGCTATCGCGGCTTTGAGATCGTTCGGAAACTGACAGAAGGGAACCTGTTCAGATAAGACCTAAAGCACGGGTTTGTCAAGGTAATATTGTTGCTGGGAGGTTCGAATCATACGTACCTCGTGGGCGAGGCAAGCAAATGACCAAATATCAGCTGCTTTCGTTGGACGCCGACTGTTGTCCTCTGACGATGATTCCGGCGCCAAATAGCGGATTAGCGGTGCATTGTTTAAATCTTCGTTTGATGAAGTATCGAGATCAGTAATTAGGGCTCGTCCCTCATTCGATATTAGGACAGTCCTCTACAATTGTTGTCATTGGATAACAAACGAGGTGGCAGAGACAAAGATCGTACAGGATTGAGTGCACCGTGGACAATATTCAACTGATGCATATAGTTCAGGCCGTCCGCGACGTCAAGGGCCTATGCCAAGAGAAACCAGGTCAGTGAGTCCACAACGAACATTGCCTTAGACATGCACACCAGACATTTGCGTAGGTTTCCATTGGATTCTCGCGCGTGCTCGCATATTGTGATATTTGATATATGCGGAGATACAAGGCAAGGCCGTTCTTCGTTCTCGAGGAATGTAGCATACAATGGCAAGACATTTGGATGTGATAAATGGATCCATTCAACGAGTTTTTCACTGAATATCTGCCATTTTTCAATCTACTTCTTAATACCAGTAAGGGCGGGTGACTTACTGCCGTCGTATCGTTCTTACTCTGCCTCACAACTTTGACGCACGCTGAGACATCGGTAAGGTATTCAGACTTTATAGTAGAAGTCCGAGCAAAAATTTGTGCAGACGATGCAATCTTGATAAGAGAAAACCAAGCATGTGCATGACGTTGGGAGAGTGCCTTGCTTCTGTGGAGAAGCTTTCAAGACGTTGAACATTTCAAATCAAAGGACAAACAGATATCTGACGTACCGTGCTTAGAATATCTACCAACAACCGACGTTCCTCTGCGTTCAAGTCTCTCGCCTTATCGACGACTTCTTGGGCCCGACTCTCAGAATCAATCTGCGAGATCAGTAGTTGTAGAGGCAGAAAGGGGTCGGTGGTCTCGGACGGGTTCTCCATAGGAGCTTGAGGAGTCATCTCCTCAGATCGAGGGTGTAGGAATGCAGGGAGGGAGGAATCGGAAGGACTCGTTTATAAGGTGGGGATATCTCTATTCATTTCGAGACTGGTAGGCGCCCAGGCACCAGAGGACGGACGCGGCCCCGAAAAAATCTGCCTAATAGTTGAGCAACGGGGGAGGATAAGCAAGAAGTCGCAATCCAGGTAAGTTGTCATGGTCGAGCTACTGGCATGAGCAAAATTGGTAATGTAGGTACGTTGATCCAGAGAGAAGACGCTGACATTGGACACCTTTAGAGAGTAAGGCCCTGTTCGGAACGTCGGCATGGCCTGCAAGCGGTCCCCTAAAACACAAGCCATCACGACCGCTTATAAGCTGGAGCCAGCCTGTAAGCAGATGTTTTGGCGGGGAAATTGGGCCTAAGCCGAGTCTAGGCTAACGATCCCAACAGGGCCTAACAGTCAGGGTCGTCATGGACAACGCCAAACACACTAATACGTTGCCTTTCTTGGTGTATTAATTACTTGTAACACACAACTCCCACCCAATGCTGCCATGTCCAAGATGCTCAAGACTCAAACAAACCTTTCTCTCTCATTCATTCATGCCTGCTGATTAGGATCCTCCGCCACCTTTAAAGACTTCAGCGGTATATAGGGCCGTCAGCTGACCTGACAAGTCTTTCACCTGTGGTACACATGTTGCGGTCCACGCAAAGAGGTAGACGTTAACAAAGCGAAAGAGGAGAAAGGAATGTCCAGAGGAGAAGAGGATGTGTTCGCGCTCGAAGGTGTACATTACTTTGGCTCGGGCTCACCCGACCAACCTCCCTTGTTTCACCTATTTGAATCTACAGCTCAACTCGCACAGGAATCAATACACGACAGCAACAAGATTCTCGTTGCTCGAGCACTAGAAGAACTGCCCTATATCAAAGAATGATTGTAGCGAGGCCGAAGACAAGTATATCAATGCAGTAGAGGTAGAGTAGTAGCTGACGACGGTGATACGGACTAGTGATGAGTTTGCACGGAGACTGTACTCTCCGCACTCACAAAGAGAAAGCCTCGACGGTAACCACCACTGCTCAATCCTTCTTCTACCGCTTGCAAACACTCATGCACCGCCAACCGGGATTATCCTCTAATTTCTTGCTTTCCTTCTCATTCCCGATCAGATTATGTAGAGCTTCCCCTACTCTCTCCGAACCTGTCCGAAACTCATCTCCTCAAGGAAACTTCATGGTCATCCTTCTCCACAGACATTTCATTTCAAGCATGTTGGGCAATGAAATGCGCTTGCCCTTGCTTCTGAACCGAACGAAATCTGCTCGTCTACAATCATCTTTTCACGAGGCATCTGATCAATGAAATTACTAAGATCCATTCCTGCAGTTCCTAATTATCAAAGAAACACAGCCTCCGACAGCATGGACGAGAGGAATACGATGAATTATGCACAGTAGCAGATTCATGCTTCACGCGCACTACAATCTTCTCCTGGGATAGTATTCGATCAATTGAGAATGCGCTGGATGGGAAACGTCGGAACGTACCCGAAATCAATCAACAAGCTCTTCCATGAGGGTCAAATCGAGCTTTGGATCCACCCTCATTCCCCAGAATCTCGGTATCAGGAACGGCCTTTGTTACAAGACGACCGTCCATTATTCCCAAACACACAGCTAGTCCTGCACGCCGGTGATGCTAGGTCAATCCTCGGGCCCGGGGGAGCAGCATCTTGTGATGAGATTCCTTGCTCGGTATCGATTACATCGTAATCTCTTCCTGAATGCCGTCATGCCAGCTGAAGTCCCAGCTCTCCTCCGTATCTATTAATTGAAGTAAGTACGAGGTCGTTTGATACCTTTTTTTTTTGGTTCATGGCAGTCATTAGTTGGACATCCTTCGAATACTCATTATGGGGGAACTTTCATGACAGCACCTGGGTGAGAGGTGTGATCAACATTCCTGACCCAGTGGAACTGAGCAAAGGACATAAGCACCTCCTGGACTTTACGCCTCGGATGCGCCAAGGTCCATGATAGGCGCTCGTTCGTCCTCTATATCAAGTTAGTTTTCTATCTACCAAGTGCTCAGAACACCGAAGGAGTCGAGGCACAAACGGAACTGAGCCGACCACGAACAACACCTAGCTGGTGCATGTAGCGCGAGTCGTTCGCAACGTCCAGACGTCCATGGTCTATATATGTAAGCAACTCGCAACCGCTCCTATTCAAGCGGGCACCAAAGGTACCTGTCAAGTTTGAACGAGTCCTCAACGGTGGTCGCAGAATTGATTATTAGGCATGTACAAAGCAACGAGGCAAACAAACGCTTGATCTTTGAGAAACCAGCATACAAGGTTGGGTGCGATAGATAAGCCCAATGCAGAATCTCTTTTCTGGTTGAGGCATTCAGTTGGTGAATGTGATCACGTGAAAGACAGACTTAGAGCTGACGATTCATTCTTTGACACTCAGCCGCAACAAAGAAGGTGGGTTGGATGAAATGGGCGTATCGAAAAGGCAAGGGGATTTACACAAGTGCTAGGCGGTGAGGGATGCTTTGAGACAGTGAATGAGCAACTTCCGGTAGGGTGGTGAGATTACTTGAGGTCGCCATGTACAACGTTCAAGCAAGTCATGCATGCATCGTAGACCACCGTTCACGAAACATAGGAAAGGCGACGAGGGCGGGTGTAGTCGAGCATTTGAATCTGGGAAGTCGGGCCGCATAGGTCGGACATCGTTCAAGCTCGAAGTGGTAGGGAGCACGCGATAGAGGACGTCAAATAGAAACAGAAAATCATAATTTCAAGGTAAGTAGGAGAAGATGTCTTTGTTGACGTCTTGGATTCTTGGATCCTGTCGATGGCAAGGTTAAGCCGCGGGAAAACCGCCAGCACTGGCAACCAGCGGCAATGCCTGTGACAAGCAAAGCTCGAGTATCCATCGCGAAAGCGTCTACGCATGTCGGCCATTACTTTCTTTCCTCCACAAATCTAGCCTGCTCTCGACCCAACAGATACCCGGCTCTTTCGTCGCGTGAACGAATTGTCCAGTGGCAATCTGTCGCATACGTCCATCTTCCTTCTCTTATTACACCCATAGAGTCCCCTAATGCCCGCTGAGCTCCAACTGCAATCGCATGTCAGACGTCGTTCTGCTACTTCAGAGCCCACCCTAAGGCCCTTCCTCAAGGCCCGAGAGTCTTCGTGAGGCTTCGACATCAAACACCCTGTCTCCCCTGCGGGCAGCTCTGCTCTCCTCAATGTACCGTCAAGGCTGTTCTTGCCCCAAGCATCCTCCCGCCACTCCCTTCCAGCCGCCTTGCCGCCAGTTGTGCGTACTTGCCAGAAATATCGTCTCGAAGGATGCAGATCTAGCCGGCCACCAATGTTTATGAAATCAAACCACACAATATCATTCAATTGCTCCATTCTCCGCCAGGTACACGCCGTATTCCTCCTGTACGCCACCATTATCTCACACCATACTTCTGTTCTCATCAGATATACCTCGTCGATGTCCTGAAGTTGACTGTTATTTCTGAGCTTCTGTACACCACTATCCACCGACCAAAGGGATTCTACGCGATGTGAACGGTCAGGAAGACGATGGCGACAGTTCAATGGCATATTCGGATCGGGAACAGTGGTGGTTGAAAGTCGGTTATTGGCTCAAAGGAGATTAGGCCTCCGAGGAGGAAGGGTAGTAGGGTGAGGGTGAGTATGAACCAATTGAGGATCGTCGCACAGAAGGCGGAGGATTGGAAGCTGCTAGGAAGGAAAACGGACTAAGAGGAACGAGACTCTGCCTTGTGGGAGAAAGAGAGGATGTGGGTGGGTGAGGAGAGTCAGTAGGTTGGGCGACGAGGAGAGAAGAAGATGCACTTGAAGGATTCGAAAAGGGGTTTACATGGATCAGATGTGAATTGATTTCAGCTACGAATGCTACTCTGGTGCTCGCGTTTGCATTTGCGGGGGGTGATTCGAATACTACAGGTACTTTTTCGCCCAGACGAGAAGGAAGGACAGGTTCTCTGACATTTCACACGTCGATTGTTGTTTTCAATGCTTCAGAGTCAAGGCATCATACTACAAGTACACAAATCTCTTCGTATCCAGCCCATATACAAGTACAGATGAATTTCAGAGAGTCGAGGCAAGGTATATATCGGAAGCATAAGAGCACAAGGGAATCAGAAAATGTAAATTATGTATCTGTGGACTCGGTCTTGGCGTGAGCAGCAAGCTTCTCCTAGAATTTAATCAGTACATAGTATATTAAACAACGAGCGACCACAAACTTTGATTTCGTTGAAAAGCTCCTCCACCCGAGTCAGATCGATCTTCGGGTTCACTCTTGACTTCAAGATGTTTGCGCCAGGAGCGTCTTTCACTGCCGGACGGTCGTCGTATATCTTCATGTCGACAACCAGCTCCTGGACACTTGCAATGTCAGGTCGAGCCTCGGGTTCAGACGCACAACATTTGACGATTAAGCTCCACATCTGATCGTCAATCGCGTCGTAGTCCTCTTCAATATCGTCATCCCAACCATACTCGTCCTTCTCTGCATCATTGTCATCGATAGAACCAGGCCGTTTCGGCATTTCCTTTCGAGTCAGGGCAGCAATTATTTGGACCTCCGATTTATACTGATAGTACGGAGGCTTCCGTGAAAGGATCTGGCATAATGAAATTATAAGAGTGCTCTTGAAGAAGGAAACGTCATACCTCGTAAAGTAGACAACCAAGCGACCAGATATCAAATTTCTTTGTCGGGTTCCTATTACCAAGTACTGTCTCAGGCGCCGAAAAGCGGAGCGTGGTTAAAGAAAGAGAGCCCGTGGCAGCCGTAGCCGTATTGATATGAGACGTGCCAAAATCAGTAATGAGTCCACGGCCCTCATCCGAGAGGAGAACATTTTCCTGTAGGAAAATCGTCTGACTAAGTAACTGGTAGTCAAATGAAGAGGTAAAAACCACATACTCCCTTGAGATCACCATGTACAACTCCCAAGTCGTGTAAGTAATGTAGACCATTTATGACATCAAAAATCTGCAGAAAGAAGGCATGAGGTTGAGCAACACACAAATTAACCACTTACCAGAGGTAGCCGAGACTTCTGGGGAAGTCGAGCAGTGCAGTCCCTCAAATTTCCATTCTTCATGAACGGAGAGACAAGGCAAGTCTGGGGAGGGTCACTCTGGCTATCAAGAAACACCCCGAGGAATGGCAAAACATTTGGGTGCGATGAGTGAGCCCAGAGGATAACCTCCTTGACCCATGCCTACGCAAATTTCTCAACGCTTTGAATACACCTATTGGAGGTCGACGACGCACCGTCAAAGTACCCGTGTCGAAGCGCTTCATCAATTTGATGCATATGGTTGGATCAGCTCCTCGGTAGACGATTCCACATCCACCTTCAGCAAGACGCTTACGAGGATCATACTTGATCCCCTTAAGCTCATAGCGTTGAGGGAAGATGAGGGTGGAGGATGTAATCCTCGATAGGATTGCAAGCACACGATTTCGTTCCTCAGTGATTGTAAGGCGTTCTTTGAGGGCCTTGAGAGAGGTAGCATGAGCGACAGCAGACGCTAGAGTAACGAGACAAAACATACCTGGTCCAAAAAGTTGACTATGGTCTGGATCTCGTCATGTTCGAATTCAACTACTGCCATAGCTACGTCTTTGGTGTGATTCTCAATGAGCTCAGATAGCGGACCATGAAGGACCTCGGCCTAAAGCGCTGTGTTAACTCGATCCGACAAGTGGAAGCAGCGATCATTCAGCTTGCCTGGACTTGGTTCAGAGCGATCTCTGCGCGATCTAGGTCAACTTCAGGACGAGACCTCAAAGCTTGGACTTCAGGAATGGGTAAGGGCGTTGCCGAGAGACGACGATCTTTCTCTATCTCCATGCTGGCAAGCATTTCTTGAATCTGAGACCAGCCGGGTCGATCTTCTGGATCTTGCGCGCAGCACTTGGTAATGAGTTCCCAAGCCTTGTCGTCAATCTTATCCATCTCAGCATCTGTGTGATCGGGCCGTATCAAAGGCTCGCCTTGGCGGCGCACTTTGTTTTTAACCTGTTCATCGGGAACTTGATAGTATGGGAGCTTTCGGGAGAGCACCTTTCAGAGTTCTTTTAAGAGTGCGACCATCAGAAAGCTGTGGAAAGATGATACCTGGTAGGAAAGACAGCCAAATGAAAAGAAGTGATCCTTTGGACCAGACTTGTAGAAACGGTCAGTGTAGACGTCCCATGATTCATAAGTCATCTCCGGAAAGAAGGCGTAATTCGCATAGAACGATACGACGAGTGCCCGACCTTCGTCAGAAATCACGACTCCTTTCTGGTATGAATCATAAATGAGTTAGCAACAACAAAAACACCTCTGCCAGACGCACTGTAGTGAGGATATCCGGTAAAACCTGGCCCATGACATTCTGCAAATAAGCTAGGCCGCTAGCCACATCAGAAATCTAAAACTCCTATGAGCGTTTAAAGCTAGGATAGGGGATAAATCACGGCATACCAAGAGCATTCGAGATTTCTGGGGAAGAGTGGGTGCGTAATCTTCCAAGGTTCCATTCTTCAGATGCGGCAGTACTACGCAAAATTGGGGAGACTCCGTCAGATTTTCGTGAAACATTCCATGAAATGGTAAGATATTTGGATGTGAAGCGTGGGCCCAGACTGCTAGATCATCGATAATCCCCTAAAACATTATTCAACATCGAGCATATGAATTGATGTTCAAACGTTCACATACCGATACAGAAGATTTCGTAACAAGGACACGGACTTTCAACCCACGCCCTGCATATATTTTCCCCAAGTAACCGTCTGAGACGAGTCTATCAGACTCGTATCGTACGCCACTGGCCCTGTAATACTGAGGGAAAATATGCGTGGATCCCATTATATTTTGGAGCAGCCGTCCTGTGAGATTGGACCTGGGAAGACAGGGGAGATCTTTTACGACCTTTGACAACACTGGATGAGACGCTAAAGGGGAAAATACAATCCACAAATGCTCACCAGTTCAATCAAGTCTACTAAGGTCTGAGTATCATCACGGTCGAGCTTTTTTGCTGCTACCCGAGCGGCACTAAGGGCTTCGGAATCGTGAACGAGCCGGGATAGGGTGTCATGCAGGTGCTTTGGGACCTGCAGAGAAGCTTGCTGATGAGAACCGAGAACTTGCGAAAGGATGGTCTTGGTGAGCTCGACATCGATTACCGAGGACTTGATAGTTTCAGGTTCGATCATGGGTCTTGGCTCGAGACGACCGTCGTCAATGTGTATATGCGATAACATCTCCTGAACTCTCAAAGAAGTCGGGCGGTCTGCAGCCTCGTACTCCCAGCACAACAACAGCAAACTCCACATCACGTCGTTGATTTCGTCCCCACCTCGTCCATCGTAGCCCGGTCGGGCCGGTTTATCTCCTCTTGCAATCACACCAATAACTGTGCGATCGTTGATGATCTGACAGAATGGGGCCTTTCCAGAAAGCACCTAGAATACATTTTCTACAATTGTTCGTGATTGTGGAATGGCTTAATCGTACCTTGTGACAGAGACAGGCGAAAGACCATACATCCGTTGCCTTTGTTGATCGACCATCGTCTTGCGTCAATAATTCCGGTGACGAATATCGGATCGGCAAATTAGAGCCTTGCTCTTCAGGTGAGGTGTCAAGATCAGTAATCAGTGCTCGCCCGTCATCCGATATCATGACCGTTTCCTGCAGATGAGGCTACATTGGTGTGGGAATGAAAAGGGAGGATGAGTGACGCACAGGACAGAGCCCACCATGGACGATGTTCAGTTGATGCAAATAACACAAGCCGTCTGCAATGTCCGAGATCTACAGAACGTATTCAGTCAAGTTGAGGGAATCATGCAGAGTATACAAACCAGGAGCGAGCGCTGATTACTCGTGAGCACCTGTGCATGGTCGCAAATCTTGACGTTGGAAGTGTATGGAGATACAAAGTAGGGGTGTTCTTCACTTTCAAGGAACGCCACATATAATGGTACGACATTTGGATGCGACAAATGGGCCCATTCTACGAGCTTCTCACGGCGTGTCTAGCATCGATAATCAGCGAGGGCTCTGATAGTATATGATCGATAGGTGTTCACTCACTGCCAATGTGTCGTCCCCACTTTGCCTCATAACTTTAACACCCGTCGATGCCTCGCTGCCAGTGGCAATGTACTCGGACTTGACAGTACGGGTCCGAGCGAAGACTCGGGCAGCCAATGCGATCTTGATAAGAGAAAGCCAAGCGTGGGCATGACGCTTGGAAAATATTTTGCTTTTGTTGAAAGTCTTTCAGGGTGTTGAGCGTTCGAAAGAAGTGGATAGGAAGATAGGACATACTGTACTCAGAGCATCTACTAACAGCTGTCGTTCTTCGGCGTTCAGGTCTCTTGCCTTATCGATGACTTCTTGTGCACGACTTTCTGAGTCAATCCGCGAGACCAATTGTTGTAGAGGACCAAAAGGGTCAGGGACACTGGGCGGGTTGTCGGCAGGAACTTGAGAAGCCATCTCCCAGGCTGAGGATGGGGGGAGACGAAGAATCAGATAGACACATTCGGAAGGTGAGGAATATGTATGTAGTGCCAGGCGCTGAAAGTACCGATATGGCTTTGATAGCAGGCATGCAGCTGAGTATGGGCGTTCAAGATCTTGGAACATAAATAGAACCAGCCGACATGCAATAACTTGCCAAGCTCGAATGTAGGGAGAAAAGAATGTCCATGTTGAGGCTGCAGTTCCTCTGAATCTGCGGACTAGCAGTGCTTCAAGCTGTCGATGGCGACGATGGCGCTGAGTTTGGACTCAGGGTACAAAGGAAGTGTGAGAAAACTGCAGCGGGGCAAGGCCTGCAAACAGCCGCCCACGGCCCGAACCTTCCATGCTTGTTTACTCATCTCGCGCTTGCTCTGACATATCCGTTGGCTTGGTGCTATTGCGTTGCTCTCTGAGGCTTCAACCAAGCACACGCATCAAGCCACACATATAAGCCTGACTACAAACAATCGTCTCGTCGCAGTGTGGGGATGACCGGATTG
This sequence comes from Leucoagaricus sp. SymC.cos, assembly GCA_001563735.1. Taxonomy (NCBI): domain Eukaryota; kingdom Fungi; phylum Basidiomycota; class Agaricomycetes; order Agaricales; family Agaricaceae; genus Leucoagaricus; species Leucoagaricus sp. SymC.cos. The sequence continues at coordinate 48,818 of KQ962911.1, forward strand.
CGAGGTTACAGTTGTATGGAAACCTGGCTCAGAGGAGGTGACTATCGCTATGATAGTAGGTGTTCTCTCCTGTACACATCCGGCTCGTCAAAATCGACGATCCTTCTCTCTTTCATTTCATGCCACTCGCGACGCTTTGAATGGCAACGGTCCTTGCTT
>KQ962914.1:23829-44754 GCA_001563735.1 Leucoagaricus sp. SymC.cos
TATCTACTATCCCGAGACTCAGGCCAGATCATGAGCTGGTAAGCAAGTTATAGCCCGAGCTCTTGAAGCCGATGATAAACGCAATGTGCGGTTTTATGCAAGCGTGAATTACGAATGACCGTCAATTACGCGTACAGAGATGGGGTTTAAAAGAAGGTCTGTAGATGCCTAGGCTGCTCCATAAAGAGATCTTTCGAGGGGAAGGTTCGAGGACATAAACAAGACCCGAAACATTCCTTATGCGGGCCATCATGCAAGGGCGTGAGAACTCATGACGACTAGCTGGCCTTTGGCACCTTCTCTGAGCTCCTGCAAACTCCGAAGCTTGAACCATGCTTCTTCCCGTTACTCATACTCTATCACGAAACCACGTTCTCTCATGCATTCAGACATCTGTGGAAACTACTTTTTTATCCCTCCTGTGACCTCACTTCCCGTTCTAAGTCCCATTAAACAAAATGGCGTGAACGCGCTGGAGTCAACTTCTCAATCTCTCGGCTTCTGTCCCGTTCTCTGACGAGATATCAGCTTACACGACGGCGGAGTGCAATCGATACTTGACTTTCCTTTATCCAATTTCTGTTGGCTTGCATCTGGGCTTTACAAACAGAGTGCATCTACATTTAATTTGACGTCTAAACTTAGTGCAGTAGTGTTCTAAACGATTACGCCAGCGTCAGAATGACCTCGACAAAATAACGGCAGGGTGCGATGGCTCGGATTTTGTCAGGAACTCTCGCGTCATCGTCCTGGAATCCCTCTCAGGCTCTTCTATTGGTTGAATGCCGCCCTTCACCGTGGAACAATGTAGCTGGACCGGGCGAGAACGCGTATATAAGGAGGCGCAATGTTTGCCAGCTACTGCTCAAGCGAAGTACAACAGTACTCTTACTTCTTCCACGATGCTCTTAAATGCCGGTTTGACACTGTTCCGTGTTTTCTCTATGTATGCAATTTCTCTGGTTGCCATAAAGCTATGGAAGCGTTTCATCCTAAAGTCCCCTTTGGACTTACTCCCTGGTCCGCCTTCTTCGTCACTCCTTTCCGGTGGGCTGTTTGGCTTCCCTCAGAGTACAATACTGAGTTTACGGGACGGCTGCAGGTAATATACCACAACTCTTCAATGTAGACGGTTGGGATTATCATCGAGGAGTCCTTGATCAATGTGCGTTCTTCGACCTCCAATTTTCTTCGCACATGAGCTCATTGATTTTAGATGGACGAGTCACGATAATCACTGGAGCTCTTGGGGTCAGCTTTGTAGTCAGGTGGTTCTAGATACGATGTTGACGGTCGAGATAGGAGCGTATCCTCATGACGTATGACCCAAAGGCTCTTCACCATATCCTTGTCAAGGATCAATACGTCTACGAGGAATCGACTGGATTCATCACGTAAGCGTTGGTTTCATTAGATAATCCTCAAGGTGACACTAACTCTCAAGCTTGCATGTAGGCGGAATGCAGCTTATTTTGGAGAGGGGCTTCTCGCTACTCTGGGTTCGTTGATGTTTAACTATCTATATAGCTTTCTGACCTTCAATTCGCAGGTGAACAACATAGAAAACAAAGAAAATTGATGAACCCCGTGTTTTCAATTAACCATATGCGCGAAATGAGTACGAATTCAAGGAGCCTCTGTCCGTTGACGTTCCTTGCTAACGTAGCTTTCTCTAGTTCCAGTCTTCTACGAGGTGACAGAGAGGGTGATTTTTCATCAACCGCGCTCTTCTTTGTATGCTCACGCGTTTGCAGCTACGATCAGCTTTGAAAGCAAAGGTTAAGGGCGGCACGCGGGAATTTGATATTCTGCACTGGATGTCGAGAACGGCGCTTGAATTGATCGGCCAAAGTGGAATGGGCTATTCTTTTGACGCGCTTACCGACGATGAGGCTCATCACATTTACGCCAAATCAATGAAAGAGTTCAAGTGAGCAAAAAGCTGTTCCCATTGCTAGACACCGACACTGATAGACTTTAGTTCACTCAATTCCGGTTCCTTTGGCTTCTTCTCCGGCCAGTTTGTTTTTCCCCTGGCCGCGAAATTCAACTTCCCCCGTGTCAAAAGATTCATTGTTGAACAAATTCCTTTGGCACGAGTACAAAAAATTCGGAAGTTAGTCGACATCATGCACAATACATCTCTAGAGATTATCCAGGCAAAGAAGGATGCGATGAATAGTAGTGACCCTGCCGTCGTAAAAGAGATGATGGAAAGAAAGGACATCATCAGCATTTTAAGTACGTTTCTCCGCAAGTCCCATTGCGTCTTGCTCATGTGCAATAGTGAGGGCCAATTTGCAAGCCAATGAAGCCGACAGGCTGACCGAAGAAGAAGTCTGTGGACAGGTTCGTTTCACTACCTTTTGGTTTAGAGCCATAGCCATGTCCTCATAAATTCGACATGAAATAGGTCTCGTGAGCTTTTGTCTGCTTCTCAATTAATGTCCGGGCTCGACCTCTTTCCAAGGACATTTGTACGGGCAGGGATGGAAACGACTTCGTCCGCGATGTCACGGATCCTTCATCTACTGAGCATACACACCGATATTCAAGACCGACTTCGCGCCGAAATTTGTGGAGCACAAAAGAATGGACAACTGAACTATGACCAGCTCGTTTCTCTGCCGTATCTTGATGCAGTGTGCCGCGAGACCCTTCGGCTGTAGGTCACGCCATCTGCACGTATCCTCAGACTGACAGTTGTTGTTTTTAGTTATTCCCCTGTTAGTTTTGCGGCGACCCGAACGTATGGGACTAATCAAGCCATGCTGAAGAATCATCCTAATTTTCCTGAAATGACAGGGTCCGAAAGGACATGGTACTCCCTCTTTCAAAACCAGTCGTTGGCTCGGATGGCAAGGAAATCTCGGAGATTGTAGTTCCCAATGGAACCAATATCATCATTTCAATTTTGGGCTCCAACACTAACCCGGACCTCTGGGGAACTGATGCACTCGAGTGGAAACCTGAACGATGGCTTTCACCTCTTCCTAGTTCAGTTACAGATGCACACATTCCTGGCATTTATTCTCATCTGTGAGTATTATTTGACTTTGGTATCGTGGATCTTCATTCATTTATGCTCCAACCTAGGATGACATTTTTGGGAGGAGGAAGGGCTTGCATGTTGGTGATAACACCAAAATACCCTGATTTTAAATGCTGACAATTTATCTTTTAGCGGCTTTAAGTTTTCTCAACTTGAAATGAGTAAGCAACTTCACTTTACTTCCCTCGTGCATCCTCTTGACTCTTTTTCTCGAATTTTGCCAGAGGTGGTTCTGGCCGTACTGCTCAGTACCTTCAAATTTGATGTATCAAAAACGCACGAGATCAAATGGAAGATGACCGGTATCGCAGGTCCATACGTTGAAGATTTGGATCGCACTCGACCTCAGCTGCCTGTTGCGATGAGTTTGGTTGATTAGCCACCTACTAGTCATGATAGACATGATGTTCGGATGGAAAGTTCAGAGTTCTTAACTAAACTTGAATGTACAGTAATCTTCTGGCTAGCTATGCAGGTGACAGATAGCGCCGAAAATCTTAGACTTTTTCTTTTCTTTCTTGAACGACACAATTGCTTTTATATGTGCGCAACTTCGCGGGATAGTGATCTACTGTGATTGGTTGGTTCGAAAGTTGAAGATGGCAGAATAATCCAACTCGAGACGAACAAACATTGAGATTACGATTTCCGCCTTCGGGACAAATTGTAATGCATACTCATGGAGAACCAACTCCTATGAGCGAAAACCGGAGAAACTGCTTTTCCCTTTAACTAGCGATGCTAAAGCAGAGAATACAAGAAATCTGCCCTCGCCTGGGGGTGTTCCACTATTCCCCACTTCCCTCCTTGAACGGCTGGTTCAGCGGCTAACACTCTATCGCCAATGCGACTTTTTTAGGTGAGTGAGTGTTCGGTCCGTTGCTCATGCTTCAATCAAGTTCATAGATACCTTACGGCTCAAAATCTGTAGGTGCACAATCTCGGGCAGTGAGACCGGAACGGTGGTACTGAGTCTGCGCTGCCTAGCTTCTAGGAGGCTCTTCTCATCCTTTCACCACGCTCTCACTGTCGAAGGAAAAATACATCAATGGCATATGGTTGGAATAGCGTCCTGTCATAGACGGCCGTGGGCTATGTCAAAGGCTGGCCCACGAGCTTGATCAGGAACTTGGGCGCCACCCTGGCCTCTTGGTGCTCATGGTAGATGAATAATCTGTTTCAATTTTTGTAATCGCCGTGGTTCGTTCAACTTGCTGTTTCTGGACCTAGCCAGGTGACAACGGCATTACCCCTTGTGTATGACCTCTTATTCAACCGGCTTATAATAGTTCAGATACGATTATTACATTTCGTGAATGATGCAACGTGGAGTGAGCACAAGCGCATGGACCTGACCTGTGACTACATTGTCATTGTCATTCCAACGTGTGAACGCCACGACTACTACGCAATTGTAGTAAAGTATGCCTTCATATCGAAATCCACAATTGAACCAGGTATGCTTGACAGGTCCTCGGAACTAGGTGAAACAATTACATCTTGTACCTACAGGTACTATATCATTTGATATGCTAAATTTTGCCATGCACGGTTCTCGAGTTTGATTCTCGTAGCGCTTTTATCGGTCTCGTCGGGGTCGCTTCAATCAGCAATTGCCATACTTAAAGACAATTGAGCACACGATGGAAAGACGAGCTTTGTCGAGTCTCCGTCCTCATACCTCGTTATGCTAGTTTCCCCAGTTCCTAGAGTATGGTTGGGTGAGTCGATGAAGTGTCCCTCGATCAGTCCCAGGCTGACTTATCTACATGAATAGTCACAGGTTGGCTCTGGTAGTTCTTCGCTACAAGATAACGTCACGTATGTTGTCCCTCTTGTTGTAGGAGCGTCAACTGGATTCGGACACGCAGTCGCATGTCATGCCTTAGACAATGGAGAAATCGTCGTTGCAACGATGCGTGACCCTAGGGGCGATACTCTCGCATTGAAGTACCCAGACTACGCCAAGAAGGGAAAGTTGATTGTTCTGAAGATGGACGTAACAGACCCCTTGGAAGTCGCCTCGGCTTTTGCGATAACTAAGAAAAAGCTCGGAAGGATTGACGTTGTTTTCAATAATGCTGGACGGACGCAGAGTATCGGAGAGGTAGAGCAAGTGCCAGAGGAAATGGGCAGGTCCCTATTCGATGTATGTGGCTTGTTGAAGAAATGATGCGGCTGATTCGATGCGCCACAGACAAACTTCTGGGGAGCAGTAAATGTTTCAAAAGAGGCTGTGAAATATTTCCGGCAGAACACCCCTCCTGGAGGCCGACTCCTTCAGAATTCATCGGGCTCTGCGCTCCAAGGCATTCCCGGGTCTGCCTATTACTGTGCCTCGTAAGTCATAACCTCACCCCAGTTACCACCTTGGACTCATAGAACCTTAACCTCCCACCAAACCTCAACTATTTGAAGGAAAGCTGGTGCGAGTTCAACAAAAGCATACTTGATTGGAGCTGACTCGCCTTTCAAAGCACTTGAAATATTTACCGAAGCTTTGGCATCGGAAGTCGATCCCCAATGGAATATCAGGGTTCGTTGATCTCTTGAGTGTATTGTTACTCTAACTTGACCGTGGGGATAGATTACCGTTATCGAGCCAGGACCTTTTAACACCAGAGTGATCAATGAACATCTGACTTCCCTCCCTCCTCACCCGGCATATACCGACCCAAAATTAGGAACAAACATATCAAGGGCATGGATGACTCCCACCAAGCTCCGACCCATGGCTGGCAACGTCGCAAAAGGGGCAGCCCTCTTCTACCGGCTTTCCACGCTCAACGATCCTCCATTCCGCTTACCGTTACATCCTCGTGTCCTTGATCGAGCCAGATATCATATACAGACACTTCAAGAAGGTGTCGATGGCTATGCAAGCTGGAGTGACGAGATATACTGAGAATTTCGACAGTCCCTCCAGAAACTTTCGAATTCAAAGTTTACTCACTATAATGTGCTTATCGAGAAATGCTATTAGATAATTGTGCTTTTAGACAACTTGGATCGAGTATGGTCCGGCTGAGAAGTTTTGTCAGGATTATGGCATCTACTTCAAGGCATAAATTCTCGTGAGCTCAGAGATCACGTACTGCTCAAACTGAGCTACCGGAAATCCATTGAAAGCTTGCAGTTGGAAGCAAGATGGACAAATTTTGCGAGTTTTATGATCAAGTCTAACTAACCTGGCTGACTGTTTCAGCAGAGAAAGGACGTTATCGTTGTGGTCAGCTCACGCTCCTGCTTATTGGGCGTGGCTTCACTCACATTCTTCTTGGCGAGGAAGCTGACGGGGTTAGATCTACACGAACTGATCTCGGCCAGTCACTGCGAGCATTACTTATTCATTCACTGGGACGGCAAGTCAATATCCCACACATATCATTAAATCTTTGTTGTAATGATTATGATAAAAATACAATATGTCCACAATAAGGTCGGAATCTTTGGTAACGTGTTTTAATAAGTTATCAATAGAACGGCTGGCTTACTGTATTGACTCACCAGCCCAATGCATTGCTGTCAGTGTTGCTCATCAAGTTCGTGAGAATTGAACATGCATGTATAAACAAGGAAACGTTTCCTCGAGAAGCTTCTACGAAGCCTCCATCTGGTCATTTCCTCTCGTCTCCGAGCCCTTCCTTGATCACGCTACTGTCTTAGCAAGTCTATTCTCGATGAATCATCGTCGCGAAGTAACCATCGCATCTCTGTAGGTCTTCAGGAAGCCTGATTACTACGGCACGACAAGCTACTTCGGCTACTATTATTAGGTCCGTGCCGGAAAAGACATTTGCAAATACGTACCTCTAGTCAAGACCCGACCGATGCTGCTTCTTAAGGCAGGAACAAATGGTTCAAACAGATTTCCATGACCTCGCTATGCACAAGCTCCAGAAGCTCGGATTGATAATGTCGCCACGTCAGCGAATCGTATAAATACACCATACCATATTGTCGCTGGAGCTTAGATAGTGACCAAAAGTCTCCCTTGGCTGAACCCTGTGAACTTCCGCACATGTTTGTAGTACCTCTGCAATCCATCGCTCTTGGTCTAGCATTTTGGATTGCCTGGAAATTGTTCCACAGAGTTCTGGCGAAGTCATCTCTAGATGCTTTACCTGGCCCCCCTTCAAATTCATTGCTATTTGGCAAGTTCTGAGATGTATGTGCATTGGCACCTCTAACGGTTTTTCAGGCAATATCCCTAAATTGTATCACTCTGAAGGATGGGGCTTTCATCGGGAGATACTCGAGCGCTGTGAGTCTTCGATCACGTTTTTGAGATACATCTCATGAACACACCGACCTACAGATGGAACTACAATGAGAATCAAGGGCGCGTTAGGCGTATGCGATCTCATCCACTTAGTGATCTGAGAACTGATGTACCTTCAGGAACGGCTACTGTTGACCTTTGACCCAAAAGCACTTCATCACATCTTCGTGAAAGTGGGTTTCGACTGGTTATGCTGAGGTGGATATAGCTCACATCAGTGTAGGACCAATGGACCTATGAACCGTCGGTGGCGCTAATGGAGTGAGCATCCATGGATGATGATACCCTTTCAACACCTGACAATGATACCTTCGCAAATAAAAGTCGCAACAGCGTCTATTTTGGCGAAGGGCTCCTTTCAACCCTAAGTAAGCCTCTATTTCAAATAGAATCTGTCGCTAATTTCTTGTATCAGGCGCACAACATCGGAAGCAGAGAAAGATGCTCAACCCCGTTTTCTCAATCAATCATATGAGGGAGATGAGTGAGTTCTAAAATCAGTATCAGGGGGGCGCATCCGTGTCTAATGTGCCCAAAAGTTCCGCTATTCTACGAAGTCACGGATAGGGTTTGTCCTGAATACTGTGGTCTGGTTCTCCGGAGTTGAGTCCTTGTTGCAGCTCAGGACAGTTCTCGTCAAGAAGGTCCAGGAGGGTACCCAAGAAATCGATATTTTGCACTGGATGACTCGCACAGCTCTAGAGTTGATTGGTCAGAGTGGCATGGGTTATTCCTTCGACTCACTAGAGGACGACAATGATTATCACCCTTATAGTAGATCCGTGAAAAGATTCATGTAGGTGACTAATTTATCGCAGTATGCTTTGACCGTTAATTGTTAATTATCGTTTCCCTTCCAGCTCCCTTACAGGTGGCCCCGTTGGTTTTTTTGCTAACCAATTTGCTTTTCATCTTGCCAGACGGTTCTACTTTCCTCGATTGCAGAGGTTAATCGTGGAACTCATTCCCTGGAAACGTGTCCAAGACCTGAAAGAAGTCATTGACATCATGTATCAAACTTCGGTGGAAATCATTCAGACGAAACAGATGGCCTTACAGAGTGCGGACCCCGCAATCGCTGCTGAAATGCGAAACAAGAAAGACATCATTAGCATTCTGAGTAAGCCTCTCGGTTTTATATCATTAATGGGGTCATTCATCACTGATGACTTGAAGTGAGGGCAAATGCTACCGCATCCGAGGAGGATCGCCTCACTGATTCGGAAGTCATAGGACAGGTATGTCGCTCAAAGCTTCCTGCTGTTTGACCGGACTAAGAAGACTGTATTCAATTAGGTGTCGTGGGTGACCTCAATATGACCTTGATTCGATAGCTGACACTCGAATTTAGGTCGCTTGTCTTCGCTGGTATGGATACCACGTCATCCGCACTGTCTCGAATATTTCAGCTACTTGCCACTCATCCTGACGCTCAGCAAAGACTGAGAGAAGAAATTCGGGAGGCGCAGATGAACGGTCAACTCAACTATGATCAACTTGTCACGCTTCCCTATCTCGACGCTGTCTGCAGGGAAACTCTCCGAGTGTATGCCGCCCAATTTTCCGCATATCGTGTAGCCTAGTAACACATCTGCGTTAGGTTCCCTCCTGTCAATTTAGCCTTCTTACGCACGTACGTCGCTGTTCGTTGGATAATCGTCGGTCTTAGTCGCCTCATAGATCAATCTAGAGCACGCAGTGACATGCTACTTCCCCTCTCAAAGCCCGTCCGATACGTTGATGGACAAGAAAGGACAGAAATTTTCGTGGCCAAGGGAACGAACGTTATCGTCTCGGCATCGTACGAGTGGAAGCCGGAGAGGTGGTTATCCCCTCTTCCAGAAACAGTTGTAGAAGCGCATATGCCGGGTATCTATTCTCATCTGTGAGTCTCGGCATGGAGAACCTCTGAAAAACTATGCTGACCGTGGACCAAGGATGACATTTATGGGTGGTAGTCGTGCGTGCATGTGAGCGCAAAGAACAATACTCTAGTCCGCTTTTCCTAACGGTATTATCTTTCAGCGGGTTCAAATTCTCACAGCTGGAAATGAGTACGTGTTTCTCTTGATTCTCACCTTGACATCTGCTTGACAGAGATCCATGACATAAGAGGTTGTATTATCAGTTCTTCTGAGCACTTTCAAATTTTCACTCTCAGAAAAAGAGATTGGATGGACCATGAACGGGATCGCAGGACCATACGTGAAGGGTGCGGATAAAACCAGGCCACAGCTCCCCATGGTCCTGTCATTACTGGAGAAACCGAATTGATAGTTGTCTAGTTATATAACTTGCCCTTAGTGGCAATTTTTACGCCGATATACTAATAACTCAAGTTCGAGCACAGAGTACTGGGTAAAATTGCCTAAGCAGTAGAGCGCTGGACTTAATCAGGCGTTGGATCTGTTACGTCATGTAGCACATGTGTGTTCGCCGCCAATCTCTGTAGGTAGCGATTTCTCGCTCTGAGACCCCCCATCAACTTCTCAGCTTGAAGCTTGAAGGGCATAACAGATCACGGCCACGAAATCATTGTATCGGATGAAACTTCGTATCGGTGTCGTCCAGTTCTCCCAAAAGGTTCGACCAAGCACAACTCGCTCGCCTCAGCTCATCCGGCGTTCAGTACGATTGTCTCATCATCGGAAACAGATAGGCCAGGTACAGGCCAATTTGAAAAAGGCTCAGGAGCTGACGGATAGGTTGATCATCAATATGAACCCTCCAGCTCTCCTGCTAACGACGCTATATGCAGAATTGAGCCGGGCTCCATTGATCTCCTCTGCTTTCCGGAGATGGCTTTCACTGGTGAGCTGTGATTTAGATGCTGAGAGGAGCGGCGTTGATCTACTTCTACTTCCTCAGGTTACAACTTTGAGGATGCGTCTTCTGTGAAACCATTTCTTGAGAGGCCACGAGTAGGACCGACCTCAATTTTCTGTTCAAATCTTGCCAAGCGACTTGGCTGTTATGTGGCTGCTGGATATCCGGAACTACTAGAGTCAGATAATCTGAAAGAATGCGTTGGAAGCGATCAAGTCGTACTTGAAGAATCGGAGTTCGCTGACGAGGAAAGGAGGAAGAAACCAGAGCGGCGGATAGTTGGTGCAAACAGTGCAATATTGTTTGGTCCTGTGGGAGAATGGATAGGCGGTTACAGGAAGACAAATCTATTCAAGACAGATAAAACATGGGCCGCTGCTGGTTCGTGCAATTCCACAAGACCATATTGTTCATAACACTTAATCTCTCCAGGGTCCGGATTTACTACCTTCAGCCTTCCACCTCCGCTGAATAGTGTTACACTAGCTATTTGTATGGACCTCAATCCATTTCCACCCACAGACTGGCGACTTGAAACAGGGCCGTACGAGCTCGCAGACTATTGTCACGGCCAAAATACCGATGTTTTAGTTTTATTGAATGCTTGGCTCGACCCAGATAGTGAACCAGACGACGAGCCTTCATGGAGTACGCTACAGTATTGGGCTGCTAGATTACGCCCTTTATGGCATCGTATGAGCGAGAATGATGACAAGGTTCATATGTCGCATGGTGAGAAGACGACGACAGTGGTCATCTGCAATCGATCAGGGGAAGAGAATGGTGCGTACATCAGTCGCCATGAGAGAGCTTTTAATCACCATTTCACCAGGCGTCACGTATGCAGGATCATCAGCTCTATTTCAAATGAGCAGAGCTCACGGGAAGCCGAAGCTCATGGGCATGATGTCAAAAGAAGAAGAGGGCATTCGTGTTTGGACAGTTCAGGTAGACTCCGATTCATCTGTCCAGCAAATATGATTGCTACGTCCTCACCTACGCTTCCCTTGTCGGGTCTTCCACTGCCGCTGCATTATACTTGTAATATCTTCAATGTCTTCGGTCAAGTCTTCATCATAGTCTCGTCCTTCATGAGCCCCGTTCATTTGAAGGACAGCATGAAGGATTCGGTCAACATTGGAGTTATAACCATCAGTAGTGCTTGCCAATGATAGGGCGTTAAACTCAATTTCTCGTGAGGCGTCACACAACAATCGATCCCTGAACGTTATTAGTATCGTTACAGTTGGTGAATATATCCCGACGAACCGATCCTTGTGAGCTGGAACGCAAGCCCCATCTAATCCAGGGACACTTGTCAAGTCAACTGAATGCAGGGCTTTTCTTATTTCGTCAAATGCTCTTAGACGTTTCGGAAGCTGTAATTTATGGTTTACTTCTTGCCGAAAATGATCAAGACTTCTCCTTACTGGTATTTTTCCAGACAATTGATTCTCGAGTTCAATCTCATAATCAGGTAACTCAACTTGAGCCGCATAGATGAGCCGAAACATCCCGTACCAGATGGATGGATCTCACCTGATTCAATGCCATTTGTAGACATTTCAGATACCGGATATCTGGGTGCTGGACCGTCTGTGCAAGGTTTGGCGTGGATTCTGCCTGTTAATTCCACCGGCACAATGGACAAAGACATTGAGGCGTCATCCGCTTGCAAATTCCCGGGCTGGGATTCTATTGACGTCTTGGATGGGGGTTTGAACGGTTTCGTCAATTTCTTGGCAGATTCGAAAGGCATGGTATCTGAGGACGATATTAAACCCTGAAGATTCTTTTAGGTAAGTGCCTTACCTAGGGGGCGGATTGAGGTCTTCGCCTTTTTCAAGTGTCTTGAAGACTCAGGTAAGCCATCGAGGCATTCTCGTTTGCTCTCATTTGGTTTCATCGGAAGGTGATTCTGCCGAAATCCAGAGGCGAACACTCTAGTTTTCTCTGGAACCAGGGTTATTCAATTGAAGGGGAAACTCAAATTGATTGGATGTATCAACCTTGATCGTGCCTTTGTGGCTCGCGTCGCATTATCTCACTTTGAGGAGTAAGGAGCTTCAATCTTAACTGGGTCTTCTGGGGATATTTGCAAGCCTAGCAGCTTTGAGACATCGTTCAAACTGTTTGATGACGGAACTCACGTCGCACATTGTGGCGCAATAGCTCTTGACAACATCCGGATCCTTATCATCAACAACTTCATCAAAGTATCGGCATATTGTCTGAAGTAATAAATCAGCCTTTACTCCATGCAGTCAATGGCAACGTACTATATGTCTGCAGGTCGTCACGTTCTCTGCATACTGTATGAGCTGAGGAGTACACTTAATGACCTACCCCAGTAAGTATCCGACGGAAAATATTCCTCACCTCATCAATGCTGGTCGTAGCTCGTTGAGTCGGCGATGGCCCATCAAAGCTATCCTTCATCCTGTTGGGATCTGACGTTGTCACTAGCTCTCGAGTGCGGACTGCATCTTCCCTCGCTAACGACTACTCAGTACGAGGTCATGAGGTGAAAAAACGCATACAGTAATAGAGGATGCATTTCGACGGCTGGGTGAAGTTGTTCGATCAGCGACTGAATCGAGGCCGAGCAAACTGGGTATTACTTGACCATCTCGCCCAGCTCTGCCTGAAAGGGAAAAGGGTCGAATCCTTGAACAAATGTGAGGAATCGCGTCGTCAATTTGGCATACCTGTCTCTTGATAATAGCCTTGCAGCTTTTCAGTAGGTGGTTCGGGCGCAGGAAGGGTTAGGTGGTTTACCTTCGAAGCTAGTCGGAAGATCATAATGAATGATATACCTAGAAAATTTTCAGGAAGAGTTCGGGGATTCTGGACACACACGTGCCGGACATCGCCTTTGTCGATCCCGAGACCAAAAGCAATTGTAGCAACGACCTTGACATGACGGCTCAAACCTTCAAATGCTCTTGCATTCTCAAACAACTCACCAGGTCGACTCCACCAGGTTCACCATGTCCACCTACTGACCACTTTTTCAAAGTCTCCTTGAGTATGCCGGGACTGCGTCGATCATTATCAACGTTTGAGGAGCGAGTCTAACTAAGTAAATGTAAACGAACCTGATACCGCGATGATATGGCTTCACACTGAGGCCTTTTCCACGAAGAAACCCAGAAAGTGCGTCACAAGTCGCCTTGGCTCGACAATAAATAATTCCTGAGGAAGCTCTTTCCCATTGATACAACAAAGTGATATATTCGAAGATCTCTTGCATTCTAGCATGTGGTTCAACTGTTGATAGATAGCGAACCTGAAGCGACACCTTGTGAGTACATACTGGGCCCTTAAAATAAAAAATTGACCTCGTAGAAAAGGTTTTCACGATTGAACGGGTGGACAGCTTGAAAGAGATTATCGAGGTCCATCTTCAAACTGAAGACGATATCACGCCGCACACTAGAAGACAAATCATTAGCAAGGAAAACGTAGAACGCCGAGGATAACTTACATCGGGGTTGCCGTAGCTGTCAAAGCCATGATTGGTATATCACCGTAACGATCTCTAAATTTGCCTAGTCGGCGATAATCGCTACGAAAACTGTGTCCCCACTCAGAGATACAGTGTGCCTATGGCGAATCAGAATCACGACACGAACCCCTAAGGCGTAGTTACCTCATCAATAACCAGACGGTTGAGATTCTGTTTCTTATTGACAGCGTCGAGCAACCGAGTGCAGTCTGGAGTCACGTATTTCTCCGGAGAGACTAATATAAGGAGACATGGTCAGATACATGAGTATATGTGCATGAAAGACTCGTACTGTAAAGCAGCCGCACACAAGGATGATCTGATAATAAGTCCGCTTCGAGCTAAAAGCTGAATCATCCAGCTACCGGTTAACCATATGAACATTCAGCACACCTTTTTACGTTCCTCAGAGTCCGTCTCGGATGTCCAGGCCATCACTTTGACCCCCTTCTTCTGCAGATTGTCAACCTCTGAGCATAACCTATCAATCGGATCGAACAAGGCGAGCTATGGAACACGCACGGTTGAGCATGAGCGCTGAACAGTGAACAGAACAGTCACAATCAGTTTGAGTAGAGCTTGATTCTTGAACTGACCAACTCACAGCAAAGCGGAGATATCACGAGAGTGACGCCGTTTTTCGCCATCACGGCTGGCAATTGGAAGCATAGACTCTGCCCCCAGCTAAGGACACCCATCGGGTAAAACTTGTGAGCTCACCTTGCCCATTCCTGTTGGTGCAAGAACAAAGACGTCCCGCCCTGTATAGTAGAAATAAGCCATAGGTATTGAACTGTTCTGGCGGGAGGAAATGATCCTTCTGAACGAACCACTAATCGCAGCTTCTATGATCGCTTTTTGCTTCCCTTTGAAGTCGGCGTGTCCAAAAACTTGACTGTGCGTGAGCGAGAGGAGAATGCTACAAATAAAGGCGCAGATACCTTCTCGTAAAACCCTGCCGAATTCGAGCACTTGAGTAACTGCCGCTCATGAGCTGAAAGACCAAGAAAGGCTTACTCATAGCAATCATGGAAATCTTGGTGTAATGTTTGTGCCATCCAAGTCGGGAGATAAGCTGGAGTTGGCTAGTTATCGAGCAGCTACTCGAGGAAACGAAGAGAGAAAATGTAGAGGCAGAAAAGTCGAAACAAGTCACAAATTAATGAAATGACACGGAAACCATGACGCGTTACGGACGCGTTACAACTCGCTAACGCGTAATAGTCGCGATGAGTCACGAGACAAGACGCTTAAGTCAGCACCCCTGATATCGAGAGCTAATCTAATCTATCAACCCTAGTAGTACACAAGCTCATGCTCAAGAATAAGATACACGTTCATTTATCCCTGCTGAGTTGTGTTTTCTTCTGGATTCAGAACGGTTGGGAGTCCAGCAAGTTGCATCTTTACCCCGACTTCAAAGAGATAGTCCAGGCACTGGAACAAGCTTAGGCAACCATTGACGAAGCATCACATCAACAAACCTCTGTTTGTGTCTTAGCTTTCTCCCAGTCTCTGCCTATAGATGCCTGATTTCAGAAGATTTCCCATATGACGTGAGGGGAACACTAACCCCAGACATATACACCGTGCCTGCGCACAAGGACACCAGCGGCGTCTGGGTACTTCGTCATGGCCTCAGCCATACTGTCACGCAGATCTTCCTCGAACGGCGTGTTTTCGATAATCGGTACGACCAGCGTATCAAGGTAAGACAACGCAGCACCAGTACCACCAACCTTCACTCCCTTGATCATCTATGTGGAGTAGGTTTTCATATCAAGTACATGGATAGATAGTTCGATAACGAAACTTACCTCCTGTTGGAAGTGAGCAAAAACGAAACGTCAACAAATTGGAGGCACACCTGATGAGAAATGGTAAACACTGGCCCTTTCCATAGCAAAGTGGCCATTACAGCATGCTGGGAATGAGTATGAATACAGCTGCCGGCATCTCGAAGGTCAAACGAGTTCCAGAAAAGTGGAGTGCAGGCAGATTCCTTCAAGTTTAACTGAGGGCGACGCAAGAATACTCTGTCTGTGTGAGGCGATGGGATGGCTTGAGGGTATGGCAGAACAAAGATATGCTCAGGTTCTATCCTTTCCTTCTGGACGCCAGAAGGTGCAATGTATACCTTGTCTCTGGGCAAGAGTCGTAAACTGCAAACACCGAACTGCTCTGCCTGTCGACATACCCTTGTCTGATGCAGATCCCACCACCCGTGCCTGTTACCCACCCAAGCTATCAAAGCAGTCATCAGGAGCAAAATGACTATGTCCTGCCAGCCAACGTACATTATAGAACGACCGGCATAGTTCAGGGATCAAGTTCGCAGGCTAAACAGGAATGAGATGTAGTTCATTTGATCTGAGGCACTTAAGGCCCTACATGCAATGGATTAGACGATCTGATCAGCGAATCAGGAGATGTTTCAGACATCAAGTCGTTTCAAAGAGAGACTTTGGAAGGAGACAGAAAAATTTCTGTTCTGTTGGGCATAGAGGTCCATTACTTGCTTCAAAAATCATCGGGTCGATGAGGCAAGATCGCGTGATTCGATCATCCATCAATCACGGAATCCCTGACGGCCTCACCTTGCCAAGTTTGCTTGGCTAACACGCTCACCTCGTGAATTTAGATTTCTGGCTAACACTGCTGACTGACATTGGGACACGGAATACGGCCACTGGTGTCACAACAGCTTGGGTAGAGCGATTTCTTCCTTGGCCTCTTTCGTTTAACTAATCAATCTGTTCAATGCCCAGTGCGGCCAGGTACTTACTCCAGGTTAATGGTCTTGGTCCCGTGCAACACAATGCATCTCCACTGAGATTTTGACAAACGTGAAGAACCAAGTTCCACGTCGAAAAGAAGACCCACACGAAATCTCCATGAAGCCGAACAACACATGATATGCGCACATGAGCTAGCGGCCCGCAAACTTCATGAGCGCATTGCAGGCGGACCGTCAGACTTGAGAGTGGTTCACACCGTCCTTCCACCACCTCTCTAACTAACGCAGCATGGCCGGCAGATTGTCTATGGGTTTAGCCCTTGTTTTGGCGTCTCTTACCGCAGCGCTAGATAATGGCTTGGCCAGGACGCCTCCTATGGGCTGGAACCCGTATAACGCATTCTCGTGAGCATAAGACCACCTCTGTCAGTTATCAACCATTGATGCCTCATTCTAGCTGTGACACGACGGAACAGCAATATCGAACGGGAGCCCAGAACTTGATTAGTCTTGGATTGAGTCAGCTTGGCTATCAATATGTCAACCTGTGCGCATGAGCTGTCTTTCTAATGGAGCTCTATCTTTTGACAATTGAACGATAGAGATTGTGGCTGGCAGGGAAAAGCCCGCAATTCTAGTGGAGGTTTCACCTGGGATACCAATATACTCCCTTCGGGAGTTCCAGCTTTGTCATCTTTCGTTCATAGTCTTGGACTGAAATTTGGCGTTTACTCTGACGGGTAAGGACGGAAGATTGAGGCTTATCTCAGAGGGTTAGACTATGAAGCCCTCGTTTCCTTATAGTGGCGTGTTTGCTTGCGATTTTGTGGGAGGTACAGCCCACTACATTGGAAGCCTTGGACACGAAACTTCGGATGCAAATAGCTTCGCGGCCTGGGGTGCGGATTATCTGAAGGTTTATTGTTCTCATTTATGATTACTACCTAGTGTCCTAACTTGGACCCACAGTATGACAATTGTTATTCAGGTCTTTATGCCCGTAGTGCTTATCCGAGATTTTCTTCTGATTTTGCTCCACCTTCAATCAGTTAATTCAACTGACTTTGTGGACTTCAACCCACCTATCCAAGTGCGTCCGACATCGCGATTTCCTTCATGCAAAAGCTGATATTCATCTTTGCCACGAGATTGAAGTAAGCTTCCACTAGAAGGTGATTGCTATATAGCTGACACTTCTAGCCGCATTACACGGCCATGCGAGACGCACTAGCCGCAACGAAACACCCGATCGTATTTTCCATTTGTGAATGGGGAGTCCAAGGTATTTTCATCTAAAAACGTGGCTTCCAATCCCCTAAAACACTCCTCGGACAGACCCTGCCCGATGGCCAGCAAGTGCCGTGGGCCATTCGTGAGCAAATAAACCTTTTTTATAGTGCCATCGATAACGCTTCTCCAATCTTCAGATGGCGAATTTCGTGGGTTTCCTGTTAAACGGTTACAGGCTCTCAATGACCACCTTCCAGTAACGACATAGGCCCCCCAGCGTCATGGGATAACCTCTTTAGGATAATTAATGAGCTCGTTCCGATTACCCAGTTTGCTGGTCCAGGTGGATGGAATGGTAAGAGTCTTCTTTCCGAGCCGTGGAGAGCAAATAACGAAATAACGAGTGTTTCCCAGACTTAGACATGCTAGAAGTTGGAAACTCCGGACTGACAGCGGCTGAGCAACAAACACATTTCGCATTCTGGGCAGCTGCGAAGTGAGTCAAGAACTGCTTTCTTGGCCGACTTATGAACGAGTTTTAGGTCCCCTTTGCTGATCTCCACTGATCTCACGAGAATTTCGACCAATGCTTTGAACATCTTGAAAAATACCCGAATCATCGCAGTAAATGTAAGTTTCCGTACCTCTCAAACGCCCCGGAAGTTGCCTAACACTTGGCTTTCAGCAAGATTCCTTGGGAAAATCCATCAGTTTTAAGAGAAGATACACCAACGACCATGACGTCTGGGCCGGACCTCTTTCTGATGGCTCAACCGTTGCAGGTAAGCTTTACTTAGAATGGTAACTTGCCGTCTCGCTTATACATTTTTTTCCTAGTTGTCATTAACTGGCAAGATTCAGCTAGGTCATTGACCTTAAATCTAGCAGATGTTGGTTTTTCTTCTGCGACGGCCACTGACTTGATATCCGGTTCTTCTATCGGGAGAATCAGCAACTCGTGAGTAATAATGTTACCGGTAAAACTTAGCAGTCTTATCCATACGTTTCAATTTTTGTGCCATCATTATGAAGGTACACAGCCAACATTGACGCCCACGGTGTGATTATTTTGAAACTCAGCGACAGTACTTCGGCATCACCCCCATCATTCACCTTCTATAATGCAGCAGCTTCTGGAAATACCCTCGCGGGAGGTGCCAGTGTTCGGATCGTCTCGTCTTCTATATCCGTTGTCGGATTTGTCGGTAACGGTGGGACCCTCACCTTCAATAACGTCGACGGAGGATCGTCCAGCGGCACGAAACTACTGTCTGTAGATTATATTAATGCGGATGTAGCCTTCAGTAACACCGCTTGCTCCAACTGTCGCAATGCGTTTTTCAGCGTCAATGGAGGGACTCCCGTACAAGTACAAATGCCCATTTCTGGTCAGGTACGTCAATTTATTCATCAGATCGAGAAGTACCCGGGCATTTATTCATTCATTTACTATCACAGAGCTGGGATATCCTCTTCTCTGGTTATCTCGTGTCCTTGCCCGGTTTCAAACCTGGGAAGACCAACACCATCGAGATCTCTAATCCCAATGCCTTTACCCCTGATTTCTATCGCATTGGTGTTGCCTCCTAGGCTCTAATTGTAAAACAAAGCAATAGGAACCACCAAATATCATGTGTACAAATTGTGTTATATGTTTATGACCATCTATGCAGCTTCGCGGGATCCTCACACCACTCGTTACGAGAGAGGGTTGTTTTAGAACCAATATCAAGCACCAAACATGCAGCATGGAATACTTATGTCATCGAGATGCTCAAAGGAAGGAAGTGCCAGCAATATGGATTGAAGGAGACCGTACTCCAATGGGATAAATACAGAGATTAGGTTTGCATGTGGGGATCTATCCCATTGCCTCGTTGTCAGGGCGTGTGCCAACGTACTTAAAATACGCCCTACCTTGCTTCATCTTAACGACAAAAGGAAATGAAGATCTTGGGCTTACATCTACCGATATCTCACAACTGTCATGTTCAAGAGCTTGACAGGGGCAATTGAATACGATTCTGAGGAAGACAGCCACTAGCATGGTTAAAGAACCGCTAATAGTCTAGAGTTTCGTCGGCAAACAACTGATTGGGCGAGAGGAACATCTTTCCCAGGCGTGTGCTTGGGGCCATGATTTTGAACGAGAAGGGGCAACTAAAATATATCGCGTACTACTGCGTAATGAACACAGAACCAAGAATCTGGTATGAGAATGTAGTGAACTTCGTGTTACTGTATGAAATTGATGAGTTATGGGATAGGGTGGGTGCGACTCGGGAAAGGAGTCTTGCCGGGGCGCTTTTTCCAAGAACGGAAAACATTCGCGCGGGAGAGCAGCCCGACCGGGGATACGGAACCCCTATATACCCCATCTGTTCGGTGGCTGACCCGAATGAGATCTCATTCAATGAGCGACAGCCACATACAACTCTCACTCAAACGTTCTTGGTGAGATAAGGATAGATCTATGCCTCCAGGGCGCTTTATGTCACGATGAACTCCGTAATTTTAGTGATTGATCCCTTTGTGCAGGAAACGCTTGCCGTTGAACACAGTGCCATTCTGAGATGGAACACGCACAATTCGGGGACCGGCTGCTCATTAACCGTACAACTAGTGTCGTGGATGGTAGACTCGAGGAACAAGTTAGATCATGGAACGCTTCTCAGTCATGGCGCGCGTTTCTCGAGGACAAAATGCACCGTTGCTATATTTAGAACCTGAGTCTACCAGCCTCTACTGGACGTTCAAGGTGACTGAGAACCATGTCACCGAAGAAAAACACATTTCAAAATATGGCTGATAAGGAAATACATGTCTCATGTCTTGGTGGAAAATAGAAGGAGGAAAAAAGAAAACTGGGGTGTCTTTCTAGGCCAAAGCTACTCTTGACGTTAGCACGATCATGGGATTGAAACAGCTCTATGGTCAGATCTCATCACTTCTTGGTCTCGTACACGGGGATGTTGTTATTCCATTGTGTCTGTCTGTACCTAAACAGGATGAACGTGGCGTGTGATTGAGATACAAAGTAACGATGGAGAAGAAGGGGCTTTCGACTACATATACCATGGGACGGATCGAAGCTGTTCAATGGCCAGCCAGCACTGAATGCTGATTCCAAATTGTCAATAGGTTCCGAGGACCAGCGGAATTAAAGCGTCACTGGCTACTCAAGAATTGAAGGAAATTTTATGGCACTCGTACTTCAAGAACTTCCTTTGAAAACGAAGATAACAAAGAAAGGATTTCTACAAATGGTTAGTTCGAGGAACATTGGGGGG
>KQ962914.1:53195-83265 GCA_001563735.1 Leucoagaricus sp. SymC.cos
GAGCGAGAGGACGCTGATTTGTGCGGGGATCTGGGCGTGACAAGTGCAGATCTGAGTTACGGCATTCCAGATTTGTTTTCCGATCGAAATCTCATTTGATCGTCCTCTTCCCACAACCACTATGTGGTCCAAAACTCGCGAAATCGCTGCCGGCGACCTCGTCATCGTCTGGATGGTACGCAAATTCCTGCCCTCCCGGCCCCGGCTCACGTGCTCCAGACCAGGGACAATATCCAGCCGCTCGTCGTCACGCCCGGCAAGGACTTTAACAGCAAATACGGAAATTATCGCCAGGCTGACTTTGTCGGAGTTCCATACGGCTCAAAAGTCGGCTCGCGCTCGGGCAAAGGCTTTGTCTACCTCCTTCGTCCAACGCCTGAGCTCTGGACTCTTGCTCTCCCCCACCGCACTCAGATTCTCTATCTCGCCGACATTGCCTTTATCGCTGCCCGCCTCAACATCAGGCGCGGCAGTAAAGTCATCGAGGCAGGTGCGTCTTTTCTGCGGCTCTGCTTCTGCCCAAACATTCTCAAGCTTTCTGCACCAGGAACTGGCTCCGGCTCATTTACGCACTCTGTCGCACGGGCCATCGGCGAGTCTGGGCACCTCTGGTCATATGAGTTCCACGAGGCGCGAGCCAACAAAGCAAGGTGTGCATATACCTTCTCCCGGCTGACACAACTCAAATCGCTCGACCATTCATATCAGAGAGGAATTCATGCGTCATGACATGACAAACATAGTTACGCTCACGCACAGGAACGTTTGCAAAGAAGGATTTACTGTTGACAGCACTGTGGATTCTGGCACGTAACCTTCACTGGCGTTTTTCGGTCCCCACTGATCATGTCGTACTCTTTTCAGTCTTTCTTGATCTACCAGCTCCGTGGGATGCCGTAGAGCATGCGAAAAAGGCACTACGAGTGCGTACTATGCGCATGTATCCACTTTGCTTGCGAGCTCAATCGCCTTTCGTCTTTAGAAAGACCGAATCACTCGGATATGTTGCTTCAGTCCTTGTATGGAACAAGTCCTAAGGACGGTAGCAGCCTTGAATGACGCTGGTTTCACCGGTAAGCCACCATCTGAGTGTAAGGGGCTCGATCTGACGGCCAGAGGGGCATCAGAGATCAGTATGTATGAAACACTGCTACGTCCCCACGATGTCGCCCAAGTTCCGCAACTACAATCGATCGGAGAAATCTCTAAAAAGCTCAAAGGTGCGGAAAAAAGGCGCGAAGAAAAGCGCCTACGGCAAATTGCCAGTAATAAGGCTCGATTAGCTGGTACCGAACCGGGAACATCTGCTAAACGCAAACGCGGAAATGAAGGAGACGCGGAACGCTCTGATCAAACCTCTACACAAGATCTCGACTCAGGCGATACATCATCCAAAACCAAACGTGTCAGGACAGAAGAAGACGAAGGTGTCGAAGCAGAAGCGGACATTACAGCAGTTTCTGTACAAGTGGACATGATCAAAGCGGATGAAAATGAGCGCGGACTGTTGGCTGATGAATCTCGCATGGAAATGACCTCAACCTCCCCTTCAAGTCCACCACCTACTTTGCGCATCAACGTTTCAAACGCCTTCCCGGAGGTTCGGGGGCACACCTCATATCTCACTTTTGCTATCCTTGTTCCCTTTTCAGTCCCCGTGGATCCTTCTGGAAAGGGGGAAGAAGCTGCATCTGCCTCACCATCCCAGCCCGCGCCAAGCTTAGATGCTTCCTCAACAACAGCCTCATCAGAAGCACCAGATAATAGTGGAGTAGCATCGTGACAGACTAAATAATTAGGTGTACTATGTGAGGTACACGCATTACTTTACCCAACTGGAGAGGGGGATGGAGTATGATAGGGAGAGGAAAGTTGGGAGATGGTGGCGAATAAGCTTAAGGCAACGAGAAGCACCATAGTATACGAGAAGATCAACATCAAATATCTACCCGAACAACCCCTTACTGAAGGAGCCTATCTATCTTAAGATGGGACCTCTCGGTATGCGCCCTCCAAGCAGCTTCTTTCTTCAGTCGTGGTAGTGCTTTTTTGATGTCCGTGGACGTAACGTCCTCGTGGGTGTTGGGACGTTGGGAGTATCTCTCCCCCCTGTGGAAACATCACCATTCGAAGTGGAAATGGAGAGATCATTAGTGACGGCTGAGGCTGCGGACCACGTCTTCGTCGTTCTCGTCTTCTTCCTACGTTTCGCTGATTCTCTTGATGCTGGTGTTCCTCCGTTGTCGTCGTCGTCGTTGCTACCATTATCCCCCTCACCCTCAACACTGTCTTCGGATTCGTTGTCGGATTGATACTTCCGTGCCCTTTTGCGCCTAGCGGTGGTCGTGCGAGTACTGCGGCGCCTCTGAGGCATCGACCCCTGCGATTTTGTATCTGACCTGAGTTTGCGTATAGACCGAGGGGCTATGGCTGCATCTGACGGAGCAGCCTCCTTCGAGGCCACGAGGGTAGTGCTGTCATCGTGAACAATTTGTCGGGGCGTGGTAACGTCAGGAGGGTCGGCGTTAGCAACATCAGTCTTCTCTGCCTGTACAGTAGTGGCATTTTGACTTGTGCCGCCGCCATTTGAGTCACGAGTGCGCGTGGCTTCATCTCCAGGTTGCTGGGGCTGGGGCTGTTGTCCGATAGACGATGATCGTGGAGGGATGGGAGAACCGGAACCATGTTGTGTACGTTGTCGGGCTGCGGCATCTGCCGCAAGCTCTGCCATAGATTTTGGTACAAAGGTGTTCGGAGTACCGGGGGTGCCGTTAGTGTTCATCTCCGTATTGCTATTGGAGTTGTCGATCGCCATACTTTCGTCTTCATCTAGGTCGTAGGTGATAAAGTCCGGTGCATCGCTAGCAGAATCTTCTTCCAGTTCCATCTTCTTATCTGGAGTGACTATTTGTTTCGAATTAAGAGTGACGCCAGATCCAAATGATAACACAGGCTGGTCTGGCACGTATTGGAATTTTGGTAGATGAAACGCTTCAACTACATCATCGGCCCCGACGAGAAATCCGGCTCCAGCACTATCTCCAGCTATTTCCTGTGACAATGAGATAGTAATTGGTGTCAGCGAGGCTTGCCTTTTCATCCCAAGATTTGGCAAATCATGAGTATACACGTACAGCTTCGGCTTTCACTTGTAAACGCCCGTCCTTTCCGGCATCTGCTGCTTGTAGATCTCCTTCGTTTATACCCGCGCCGCTTCCACCAACGTCCCCTTTCTGCTGCTCTGGGTGATCCACTTTTCCTTTTCCTTTGGCCTTATGGGCCAATTTCTCCTCATGTCCCTCGACCGCTCGATCAAACTTTGTACCGTATTGTTCTTGTAATCGTTGACGTATTCGGAGACCTTGGATCAATCGCGTCCATTGTTTGATCACGCGTTCTGTGCGTTTTGCCCGGGCTTTCTCCTCGGCCACTCGCTCGGACTCCCAAAACGCCTGGATAAAGAGATAAAAGAATGGATCAGCAATCAAAATCTTATTCCAGATCGAAGGTCAAGACAGACGAAAAAGGGCATAGTGGAAGTTTGCCAGGGAAAGCGATCAAGAAAGCCAAGAAACAATGCGTACCTCTAATAGAGCACCTTCGTTCTCTTTTGCTATAACCACACCCTCTATTACCGGGAAAGCCCGTCGCTTCTTGAACTCGAAGCCAGTCTGGAGTATTGCAAGAGCGTAACGAGATAACGGTGACAGAGAAGAGGCCGTAAATATGTGGGTAAGCGAAACCGAAATGTTCAAGTTAATTGGACAATCACGCACAACAGCCTCAGCGAAATCGAACCCTAGTTTCCTTGCTATCTTCGCGACACCTTTATCTGTCGTACGATTGATTAACGTTGATGTTTATCGGAGTGAGTAATATGGGATAGAAGCTCAGATAGATGTGTCCACAGTGGTGCTGAAGCTTTTTTGCCACCGTCACTGAAAAATAGACTTACATGGGATATGCGCTGCGCCTCGAGGTAACATTGACGGTGTGTAGAGATCAATGTTGCCAAAGTTATTCTTGGGTATAATGCCCTGCCATGGTAAAGAGATAATGAGAGGTCAAGCGAGTATGAGTGATCGGTCGATGATACATACATCGACAACTGGATCCGGGACATAAGGTTCTGTTTGTGAACGCGCGTACAAGCCTTGCATGACCTCGCTTGAAGGCCCACCCTCTCCGCTTGTCCCGGCTTCCTTGAGAACTTCAAGCTCTCGTAGCTTGTTGACAGTTCCAGCCCGGACTTTGACCATCTTCAAAGGCTGTTCACCAGCTTTGACAGTTCTGCCTTCGTTGCGCATCCAGTTCTCCGCAGTTTTGAGAGACACTACGGCGGACCTCGGATACACAGGTTCCCCGCGGAATTTACCAAGCTCTGGGGTAGACGGAGGTGGTGGATGGATAATTTCAGTCTGTTTCAGATGCCGAGCTAGCACGTAACTTGGGCTTCTATCAAAATTGAATCAGGGTAGATCCAATAGCACGACATACACTGGGTGATCCTTGAATCCTCCTATTGTCGTAGGCATGCCTTCGAGCATCTGCGCCGTCTCAAGCTCTTCGTCTTCAACATCATCTCTATGCTGTGAGGAGATATGAATTTGAAGGGATATATCTCATCATCAAGGCGTTACTTACTAGACGGTATGGTCGGTAGACGAGGCTCAAAACATGATTCCACCAAGTAAATCGACCTTTACCCCCGCCTCCCATATTTGCTGCACCACTACCTCCTTGCATTTTGACAACCTTCGCACCGTATTCCCGAGCATACCGTCGTGTTACGTCTTTAGCGTAGCCGTCTTCTTCGAATGCGAGCACATAAACAAGACGATTTTCTTGGACGAGAGGCGCCTTTGGTGGCTTCTTAGTCGGCAAAGGCGAGTTAAATCGAGAGAACTGTGCGACGGCAGCGTTCGCGGTAACATTGGGTACTGGCGTCGGATCAAAGATCTTGCGTTTGTTGACAATTGAACGTATAGGATCGACAGGAAGCCACCTGCAATCAGCCTTTGAAAACACCTCAGTCCAGAAGACAGGAGGTGTAGTCGTCGGGTCTGGGGGATCTAGTAGGGTCGGAAGATGTCAATGTCGTATCATGATTCATTGAATGAGCATACCTTGAGTAGCATCGGCGGTAGTGGGAGAAGCGCTGCCTAGGACTCGTCCTTGCGGTCGACTCTTTCTCAACTTTATCGGAGGTTTTGCTTTTTCCTTCCCTTTTCCTTTACTTGCTGCCGAGGCACCATCAAGGCGCTGTCCTGTTCCCGGAAAATTTGTCGCTTTGCCTTTCCCCTTGGAACCTGGCGGTGACGGAATTTCCACTTCTTCCATTTCCTCATCTTCGACGCTGTCTTCATGCTCAGATATTTGAGGAGTGTTTCCGGTGGACGTAGTCTTTGCTTTCCCCTTTCCCTTTCCAGCAGTCTTCTTGGTGTATTTTGGCTTAGGCTTGCCGATGCTTGCTTGCCAGGGTACGCTTTGAAGACTCACAACGAGACGGGCAGGTATTGCAAGAGCACGACAAAGTGCTGTGAAGAGCTGAGCGCTAGTGTCTCTTGACCCTTTCGCCATGAGAAGATGCTTCATTAAACTCTTGGGGCTTCGGATAAATTCGCCATCTTCGTCCAAAACATCTTGCAGAATTTCAACGTCCATTTCTGAATCAGGAGAAACATCGTCGTTGGAAAGAAGTCGATATCGCTCTAGAATTTTCTGAACATCATCGAAAGTACGATTGCGGATATGACCCTCTGGTATAATCTCGAACGAACTCGACCACCAATCAGTGAGGTCACGGATGGCGTTTTCAAACATTCGACCGCGTTGGTTGGAGTCGGGCACTCGTGACTTGTGTATCAATGCAAAGGCATTCTGAAGTTTCATTGGGCATATTGATAGTATTCGAGCCTGAAAGCACTTTAGCTTCATTAAACGCTGCAACCTGGACTGACTCATACGTGCAACAGTTCGTCATTTAACCACTGATTCCGAACGCATGCATTAGCTACAAGAGTTACTGTGTGTACCTTGTGACAGTCTATGCGAAAGAGGCGTTCAGCATGAGATATTCCCGACTTCCTGCCTCAAAATTAGCAGTTATAACAAGAGGAAACATTAACCTCACTTTTTGGCTTCTTGCTGTTTCGGCTCAGCGTTTATGGTGATTTCTATCGTCTGCGGCTGCACTTCCGTTGTTTCAACTTCCTCCCAGTCATAATCATCATCACTCTCAGTATCGAGGGGAATGAGGTTGTGGTCCATGTAAAGAGCGAGGAGTTCTGGACATGGTGACAAATGACTGTTCTCAGAGTCATTGCACGTGACAATGCACTGTCGCGTGACGTTACGCGATTCGGAACCGGCCCGTGCCAAGGAAAAAAATCTCATTCCGTCATCCGTCAGCCGAAGGCTGAAGTTGGCGGCTAGTAATACAGACAGAGATTACAAGAATACAGGGCTGACTTGCTTAAAACACGCATTTGCTTTATAGGCAATATTATGTCGTTGTCGTTGCCTTGAAAGTTTTTGTGAGCTTCCAAGCGTCGTGCGACCACAGCCGGGGCCAATCATCAAATCGTACATAGGGGTGATCCGAAGGAGGGACCTTCGCCGTTATCCTTCAAGTGGATCCATTCCGATTACTCATCGAGTCATCTTCCTCTTGGTTTTCCCTTCTCAGCTTTTCCATTCTCTCCAACCATCGCTGCATCCTAGCGACACTCGCAATCCCAAACGGCTCCAACTTTCTTACCCTCGACTGCTTCCAAAATACGCTTCTCAAGCTCAACTCCAAAAACCGCAGCGCAATGGCCAACAGTATCATACTACTGATGATCATTGCTTTATTCCCAACCAACGTGATCTGGTTCAACGTAGTTGCAATTGTTCCAGTGCTAGGCTCGGAAAAACCGAAGAGACTTTGAGAAGAAGTCGTATCCAAGCGTGGATCATATCCGGCCATGAACGCCTTTGTCGCCGATGTCAGGTACTTATTCATCTTCTGCTCAACTTGAAAGAGCTGGATCTTCGACACCGATCGAGTTTGAGTCGAACCTAGGGTAGCCGTGAAATCATCAAATAGAAGCTGTCCTGCGAGAAGCCCAACCCCAATATCTCCAGGCTGCATCATGTTACCCACGGTATTGAGTGCTGGAGGGCGTAAGGCGAAGAGTAACGACGTCGCGAACATACTTCCTGCTTCACTTCTAGGAATGTTAAAATGTGGAGATACAGAGCATGTTTGGTTTTTGATGTTCATCCGACCTCCTGTGAGGGTGATCTCAGCGCAATCGGTCCCGAAGACCTGGTCGCTGGCAGGTCTGTTGAATGCGAATCGATAGCTAGTCGGATCGCATGCCAGGAGTGCAGCAGTTCCGTGCCAGAGATCAGTGGCATTCGTCTGAGCGCTTTCAACGCCTGTCAAATCCAGAGCACAGTCGCCCTGGTCGTATCCCTGGCCATGACATCCAACAAATAAGAGCCCAAAATGACCGTAATTATTTCGAACGATATTCTTGAAATTGACTGGAACAATGCCTACAAGCAAAGGGTCCTAGGTAAGTAAATGTACAAATTCTGTTCAACAGAAACGCACCTGACGTGATCGGCTTCGGAATATCAGATTCAATAACTATATCATTTACAATAGGAGCCTCCCAACGACAATTTGTATCAAAATATACGGTTCCATTCCGAATCTTCACAGCTGCCTGCCCTCGAATCAGACTCCCATCACTATTGTAAGGCCAAGCAGCAAACAGATTTGGTGGCATGTCATAACCCCACACGAATCCCTCCAGCTGCTCCAACTGTACAATGGCAGCAGTCTGACTGTAGAGTGTAGCCTGATCATCAATCAACGGACCAGAGCCCACAGGCAGGGTCACAAACGAACTTGCGCTAAGCTTCCCTTGGACAAGAGTCGTGTTCTGGTTGACGATAGCTGTTTCAGAGAGGGTAAAACATCCAGGACCTGTCGCAGCGAGGAGCATCAAAGTGATGGAGGCAGCGAGCGCGTAACGGAACATGCCGCTGGTGCCTTGGCCTCTCCCAAAGGCGTACTTGACACGATCAAATATACCGGAAGCTGGACTCGATACTTTATCAGTCTGCCCAGGTTTTAGCGCGAGCTTCTTTTCAGCCTGCACGACCCACTCGAGACTGAAGATGGTGAAGATGACATCAGTGAGGAGAGCTATGGAGAGGGTATGCCAAGCGGTGAAGGCAATAATGAAGGCGCCCTTAAGTTCAGCGAAGAAATCGCCCAGGCGTACGGGTGAGCCTTTGGACAGGTTGTACGGCCGAACATGACCAGCGATGGCGAATCCGTAAAAGGCCAGCTGGAGAATTAAGAAGAGCATGACACGTGCAAAGACGTATCTGCGAGGCCAGTACCACCGAACGTCGTTCTCCTCCGGCCCTTGCTCGTGATCATTTTCTGATGCATCATCGTCCAAGGAAAGCGGATGATATGTTCCCAGAATGAGTGGGAGCGGTTTGTCTTGTGACGGTTTTTCGGGAAATGTCGGTAATGTGAGAGCTGGAGCGGATCTTTGATTGAGAATTTTCAAGACCGTCCCGAGGTCCAGGGGGAGGCGATTCTCGGAGCGAGAACCTAAGATAATGAGACAGCCGCAGAGAATGATGAGACAGATGAGGGAGATTGTGGTGAAGATGAAGGATCTAGCACCGACTAGAAGAATAGCCAGTCGTTCCACCCTAGCTGGGACCTGAAATGTCTCAAATCCGGTAAAGCCGCTAGCGTTCTCGCCGGAAGGTTTGATCAAGAAGGCTTTGGACGCTGAAATCATAAAAGTGTTCATATTCTTTTGGATGGTATCGATATCGAGGATGTTGGCCGTGAAATTCATATTTCTAATCCAATCGTTCACATTGCCGCTACGAGGATCAATGAAAACCCGGGCGGCGGCTGCGCTTAGAAGGCTTGGTTTGATTCCAGGACTCGCGGAAAGTGGGCTTAGGGCGCCAAGGGGTGCTACGGACAGGATGAGTCGGGCAGTGGCGTCGGGGATATTGTTCTGAGGTGAAATTCCCTCGGACGTATAATCCACGGTGATGTCACTTCCAGCTGTAAGAACATTGGCACTCCCAATCTTGTAATTGGGGTCGCAAGTAAGAATAGTGATGGAAAGATCTGGAGTAGCAGGGATGGTGACGCGTGGCTGTGGAGGGGTCGATATGTTCGTTGAGGGGAGGGCTGTCAGCTCGAGAAAGCATTTCGTGTTTCCGACATTGCCAATACATCCAACGAAAAGATAGGCCGATTGGCCAGTAAAGGTCCTTGATGCATTATAGAGGGGATAGATTCCTTCCAGTCAACTCGTGAGCGAAAAGTTCATTCAGGAAAATAAAGACATACCAACAACAATATCACTCGCGTTTCGCGCATTCCAAGCCCTCCATTGTGTCCCGTTTGCTTGAAAAACTAGCCCGTTCCCATCTTGTTGTACTTGTGGTTGTACCCAGGCACAACCAAAGTTAAATTTGACAATGTCACTAGGGTATGTTGTGTTGACGTCTGGGTAGACCACATCTCTTTCCTGCCTTCCGATTAATACATTGTCTGTCACCTTCCAACCGATGTTCGTCCCGAGTTCTTGTTCAATGCGAGTGAACACTTCGGCCCGCTGAATCGATGCCATAACCGGGTCATTGTTGGAACGATCGCAGTACTGCTTTCTGTATGTCAATTTAATTGAGGATTTCTGTGCTATATTTAGTCCACTGAATAAATTATTACTTAGATATCACAGTCATTATACATCAAGACATGAGCCTCAAACACGCTTTATGTTCAATTGTGCACAATCAAAGGAATGTGAACCCAAATCACAGAAGGGAAAGAATCAAGAAGCGAAATCTCGTGATCGACGGCCAATGGATCGCTTTGACTGTCATGGATGGCTTCATATCACACTCAATGGCATGTCTACTATTGCATTAATCAAAGTTACACACAAAGACCATCATACGCCCTATGCATGTGTCAGTGTCCCAGACAATATCAAAGAGTTTGTGCTACAAAACTTGAGTATGACACCAACACAGGTGAGAGAATTGAAGTCTCAATGTATACCGGAACATAGATATCTGACATTTTTCACATGGGCAGTTATGGGATGACATTCTGAGAATGATTCCTGTTCCCAGCTTCACACGAAGGTCGATCAGCTATATTTGGTCAACACATAATAGCCAAAAGTGGAAGCTTGATGTGAATGATCACATCTCGGCAGCTTTACTGCTCAAGTCAGCTGGAGATGAGGTTCACGAAATACAGCTTTCCAAGCAGCCGGGATATACTGCTTTGGCATTTTCACTTCCTCCTACAGTCAAGAGGTGGGGAAAGCAAATACGCGAGATTGCACTTGATTCAGCTTGTATGTTATATTTGATTAAATTTTGACATCAACTTTTGATTAAAAATAGACTCAATTAATTGCAGGGAAAACAAATGGGTCCGACTATGAGATGTTTACGCTCTTGGGGGAAGTCTATGGCTCCGGTTGTCCATTGGGATACATATTCATCAAGTCAGGCTCTGGAGGAGAGACTGGAGGAAAGGAGCACTTGATTGAAGAGTTTCTCACACATTTTCGGAGTGTCTGGAATCTTCAAATCACGATCACACTCACAGACAAGGACATATCTGAAATTAATGCATTTCGAAAAGTCTTCCCTGGGGCAAAGCATCAGTTATGCTTTTGGCATTGCTTACGTGCTGTCAAGACTCGACTCTCTATTATCCGCAGACAACCAAAGTATTATGATGCTCTCGAAGCTCATAAGGAGTTTTCTTATATTGATCTGTCTTTCGTTCCTATTTCTCAGGCTAAATGGCCACTGCTGGTGTGTCTAGATTTTTATATCTGTTCTTGTATATTCACTTTGTGCCAGGTCAGTGAAACAATTGTTCCACAAAAAACGGTCCCCCGACTCAAAATATGGTTCAATGATCGACTCATCAATAAACCACCACAGCCTGTGCCAATGGGCCGGCACCTTACTGTTCGGCTCAATGGTGTTGTCCAATCAATTGTTCCACTGCCCACCAGTCTTGCTAATGACCCATTATTGGGTGAGACTAATTCTGGAGATGACAATGATGTAATTGAATCAGAAGGGTCAGTGGGAGACCCGGGTCAGGCTGAAGAAGTTAACTTGATGACTGAGGTGGAGAAGTTGATTGCATCCTCGGAGAAGGAACAGGATGCTGAAGATGGACCCGACTGGATGTTTGATCCAGGGGAGATATGCTCACGGGAGCAGGACTATATATTTTGCCCAGCACCACACCGTGGACAACTTCTCCGCCTTTTCACCACTCATTTCTGCCAGCACTCTATGTTCCCAGAGCGACGGGATGTAAATTTGACAGCAGATGGAATACGAAGGAATGCTGTTGGCGAAATGTACACATTTTGTCGTGAGCGCAATCTTCGTGAAGTTTGGGGTTATATGTGGACATCTTGGTACCGACCACAGATGTGGCACCTTTGGGCTCGTTCAACGTCACCACTCCTCTCTCGGCTGCGTACAACTATGAATGTCGAGAATTTCTGGAGGCAACTCAAGCATAATTATCTACATCATGTCACACGTCCACGGATTGACCAGGTGATCTGGATTCTTATAAACCGGGTCACCACATCATATCTTGCAAGATTTGAGGCACTAAACCCTCGGCATCGTCTTGGGCGCAGTATTGGGTTCACTACTTTCCAGCGCTACTTCAAACAAGACTGGCGGGCCAAGGAAAAGATCAAGATCTCAAATAAGAGCTACAATACGGATATCACGACATGGACGTGCAACTGCGGAGGTCAAAAGTTCAACCCTTTCCATATCTGCAAACACCTTGTTCAAGCTGTCGAACCACCTCCACCAAGGTTCTTCACCGAAATTGTACGGCGTCGAACAACCCCGCTCTATCGCCATCCAGCTCTTGTCCCGCGTGGAGTGCAGCCAATGAGTCGGGCCGCTTTTGAGGACAACCAGGTTGCAGGTTCTATTACTGATGGAGATGATGATGATCGCATCATTGGTCTCGAAAGGCTTCGTGGTGGAGGCGGATGGGAGGAATTGGTGGGGGAATGTAAAACAAACACTCGTACTGATGTACTAGACCTTCCGATGGGACCAATAAAGCGAAAAACACCTGAAATCAACTTGGTGAGTGATGGCTCAGATGACGAGAGTAGCAGCCGGCCAGCCAAGATTCCACGAAAATATAATGCACAGCCAACTCACGAAGTGGTTGACCTCACCGCGGAATCCTCAGCTTCATCAGATCTCGGACATGAATCGGACGAGACACCCAGTTCAACTTCAGGTGTCCTCATCCAGAGCTCATCACCAGGTTACCTAGGCATTGAGGATGAAGATGATCAGGTAAGTATAAAGCTTATGATATAATAATCAACTACTCACATGTTATAGATCCACCGTGCTGTCGCCTATGCAGAGGAGCTGGATGCTGACCTCGACAAGTTCAGAGATATGCTGAAGAGCCAGCTTCGAGACCCTCAAGCAAGTGCTGTGTGGCTAAAAGGGTTACTGAGAGCCAAGCCCGGGAGAGCCATACAAGAATATGTGAAGGATGTGAGGGTTGACCAGCACACTGCAAGAACTCGCAGTACGACGTGGGGAGAGGGGAAGGGAAAAGAAGTGCGACGACGTGTGAGAAACACGATGGGATACAGACCATCGCTGTCGTGAGACAGCGGATGCTAATAATAGTATGCTTCCCTTACGAGCTTCCTTTACCAACCGTTCCAATTTTCATCTACTGTAGTTGCACTATATACAAAGAAATAGGGTCTTGCGAATTTGCGTCATATCTCCTCGACTATCTATGATGCCCCATATGTCATGTTAGCCGAGGACAATGATAACCGATGCAAAGGGTGCACGGAGTGTTCCGATCAGTTCACATCACGTGTTCCGCAAAATGTTGCTGGGAGGTTACCGCCCACTCAGTCAACTCGTGAGCGAAAAGTTCATTCAGGAGAATAAAGACATACCAACAACAATATCACTCGCGTTTCGCGCATTCCAAGCATCGTGAGCGAAAAGTTCATTCAGGAAAATAAAGACATACCAACAACAATATCACTCGCGTTTCGCGCATTCCAAGCCCTCCATTGTGTCCCGTTTGCTTGAAAAACTAGCCCGTTCCCATCTTGTTGTACTTGTGGTTGTACCCAGGCACAACCAAAGTTAAATTTGACAATGTCACTAGGGTATGTTGTGTTGACGTCTGGGTAGACCACATCTCTTTCCTGCCTTCCGATTAATACATTGTCTGTCACCTTCCAACCGATGTTCGTCCCGAGTTCTTGTTCAATGCGAGTGAACACTTCGGCCCGCTGAATCGATGCCATAACCGGGTCATTGTTGGTTGTTGGGTCAAAGGTTGTCGGTGTGTATTTTGTGAGTGTTATCGTCGTCGACACTGAGACCGAGGAGACGGCTGTGGTGATCGACGCAGCACCTAGCGTTCGGAGGATGGTGATGAGACCTACGGCGCAGAATGCTGCTTTGTACGCCATGCTGGTTGCACAGGTAATCGCATATCGGATATGGAAGAAAACATTTGCGGTGAGCGTTGAGACGGTGTCACAGCCGGCATGAAAAGGATGTCGGGTGAGATAGAAACTCCATTCTTCACTGAAGACTCGCAAAAGTAAATCAGTAACGAGGAGGGCTGCGATGAACTGCCATGCGACAAAAACGACGCTGAAAGCTCCGCGAACTTCTGACGATGTCGAAACGAGTTTGATTGGTAAAGGGCTGTGAGCACACACGAGTGCAAGCGAGACGAAGACGATCTGTAGGGACAAGAAACCGCCTGCGCGTAGAAAAACCGGACTAGAGAAAACTGATTTTATGGCCATTGCCTACAATCAGCTCACAATGTCCATTTAAAAAAAAACAGTGCCAGTGCAGGAGGAGAGAAAGCAGGAGAATCCATCTCGAAGTTTTGTCATCTTTTTGTCGCCAGCCAGGCAACACAAAACAGAGATGATTCGATCATGATTGGCTGTTGACCATACCTACGGTGTCGTGCGGTTGATGGTGTCTATCACGACCCTTGATGGTATCACCCCCCCTTGCCCGGGCGCGTAGGGCCACTGATTGCCTCTGCTTTGCCAAGAGAAAATGATCTCCAAATTAAGCACGGGCAAGTAGCGGTCGCGAACGCGTTTGGGCACGCTCCCATATGTACAGATTCCATTCAATAACTTATGCTTTGGCCAATAACCCCTTTGTAGCTGAATATAGTGCAGGCCTTGCGTTGTGCCGCCATGCGTCAACACATTGATCTCGATGCTTTTATCTATGATCTCATCCAATGGCGTCAACGACCTACAAATTTGGCAAACAGGCACTAACACAAAAAACCGTTACCGAATCGTTACCGTCCAAAATTCAAAAGGTAATTGTATGCGATATTCTTAGCCTTGAATAACATTAGTTGGAAAGAATGTATCCCGCAATACCCTCGTCAGCGCAACCAAACACGACGAGCCCGTGGTCGCGCTCAGCAGTGCCAGTGGTGTAGAAATGATCAAAAACGGTCAGGTTGTAGGGGCTGCAGAGCGAGACGGAACCGCACATTTGGGTGTGGTACAAATACTTAGTCATTCCCTCGGCAGTATATCCGAGGGTGGCAACTGCGTTATCCATCTCCTGCTTGTCGGTGGTGTAGAAGTGATCATGTTCATCGAGCTGCCAGACACGGTGCAAGGCAACGGTGTCGCTGACTTGATGGGGAACACACTTTCAGGAGGGCTCTCGAGTGCCCGTCCCAAGTGTGTAATGATCCAACTTGTGAATCAAATGGTTCTCTATACAAGGATAGTATGACAAACAACTTTGCCAAGGACCTCCGGCCTTCGTGTTATGATTAACACGTCTAGAGAAGCTCGCCGACCCCGCCAACTTTACATGACTTGGATCATTATGATAATTCAACCAAAGATTCTTCCGTGTTTAGCTGCGGCTGACAACTGTAGAAGCACGTTGGCTTGAACATCCGTCAAATTCTTACGCTTCAAGGAGCAAATAAGAACTGTTTTTCCAACATTCTTCAGCGCTTACGATGCAATTATATGATGTGGACGCTTATCTTATCGGGAAGGGGTCCGACAAGGTTTGAGGAATGTTGCCAGTCCATGTCAAATTAACATGTGCAATCACGGTTTTGTTAAAGAACTGATCTGGATTCGGATCAACTGAGTTTGACCCGTCGCGTCACGTGCCACAAATAGTTCGTCCACAATTGCCCACGGGCTCTCAAAGTTTGAAATTTGAAACCTAGTCAAGAGTACCTCTAAATTGTTTTCGTCCTTTCTCCCATTGTCGTCTTTCGCCGACCACCTTAGAACTCCTACAAACTCCTTCGCGATTGGTGCTACGACAAACAAGAGCAATCCAGTCGTCCGAGATTTTCAATTTTATTTTGAGGACGGAGGCTGCGTTTTCGAAGTCGAGAACGTACTCTTCAACATTCGTTTGCTTCCAGCATAGTCCATCTGAATGTCACCGCTAACCGCATTTTCCAGCTGCATCGCTCCATTCTCCGCCGAAATTCATCGTTCTTTGAGCAAATATTCACATTGCCTCAAAGCACGAGCTCAGAAAGCGGCACATCGGACGACAAGCCCACCAAATGTGACGATTATGTTCTGGCATTCTGTGCCCTTTGTCAATTCTTATACTTGAAATATGAATCAACAAGCATACATACCAGTTCTGTTTCTGAACATCATTCCAGTCCAGATAATGGGTCATCTATTGCGACGGCGGCACGGATCGGACTTCTGGCGCACATATACCAGTTCAACGCCATTGGGGCCTGGGCGGTCAAGTCGGTAGCTGAACATAATAAGAACTTTCACCTCAAGGATCTCGGATATATTACAAAGACTGAGTGGAGAGCAACAAATGGCTCTTGTGCACTGGCAGATCAAGAGGAACAAAATTCTTTATCTGTGCGAACAAGCATGGTGCTCCGCTCGGTACTGCAGATAGTTGAAGAAATGACGGACCATATGCTACAAGCAAGAGCCTATTATGCATACCTTGATGCTATTAGGTGGAATCTTCCGCTAACTGATGAAGAAGCGGGTTGGAGAAACCTCTCACCATTGACTCGATCGTTTTTCTTGCGTTGGCAAGCGATTTCTTCGTAGCATTCACGGAAAGACAAAAGTCGCGACTTTTTCAGGGCTACCATACCTTTTCTCATCTCCAACATCGCCTCTGCATTGCCCCCAAACTGTCGTATATGCGCCCTCGAAACGAACACCAGTGCGACATCGCCATTCAAAAATGGTGGAAGAAATCAATTGCTCCGCTTCACAATGGACAGGGACTTCAGGAAGTCTTGGACGCCGTCATGAAAAACTCCCTCAAAGACTTACCGATTGCACCTGAATGTTCAAAGCACCTCCGGTCGATTTTAGAGGAGGTGAGCTCAACGCTGGCGAAGAATTTACCTCTATTTTTTGGGTTAAAATAGAGGAATTGTATCAATTATCTTCAATCAGCATCTCCCTTTCTTGCTTAGGTGTTGTACGAGTGATCTCATCTAATAACGGGGCCTGTTAATACTACACCTTTGAAAGAATTCAAAAGCCTCAAACCGAGTGACTAGGCTGGCATGATGCCGAACGCAGTTATTCGTTAAGACCAACAGTACTCCAGCTACTTTATACTCAAGATCGGTCAAAGTAAACTTGGTTGATTACACGACAGACCATCGCTTCCATCCATACACATGTAATTCAAATACACTCTTGTTCCCGCCCTCCTATTCCATACAAATATAACACGACGGCTATTAAATCCGAGAAACAACGATTTCCCCTCTCCCATCTAAAGCGCAATACCACTATACGCCTGCCCTTCATCCTCATCCTCATGCACCTCCTTCTTCGCAGTCTCCGTCACTTTCACCTTCGAAGTCCTCACTTCTTCCTCCTTCCGTAAATCCAAATTAACAGGTTCAGGTACCACAAAATCATCCGGTCCAGTCAATCCCGAAATCGATTTGGACGACACTGGTGGTGTCGAATCCAAAATCGTCGTCGTTTGTAACGATGATAACGGACTAGCCACAGGAGATAGAGGTTTCCCTTGACTAAGCGTCGAAGCTGGCGCCGGGGAACCTTGGATCTGAGGGATCGGACCATCACTCGACTTGGCTCTAGCCAACCTCGAAGAGAAGAAGGATCCGATTCCGACTCCCCAAGTTGATAAATTATTTGCAGCAGCAGTAGCGGTAGCTGATGCCGTCGACACAGCACCATTCAACGTTGTTCCAGTCCCACCCGGTGTTGATCCATTCCTCGAATGTTCGCTCGAAGCACTCGTAGGAGACGTAAACGACGTCAAGAGCGAGAATGGTCTTGAAGCCGGTTTTGGTGACTCGACAGTATGTCCATCTACTTCAGATTTTGATACCTCAATAGGTGTGCTCAATTCTGAAGTATCTGATTTGATTGAAGCGGATGAAGAAGTGTTGATGGTGCTAGCCTGTCTTCGTTGCTGCCATCGTTCTCGTGCTCCTTCTACAGCCTTGAAGAAGCTTGTTGAACCTGTTGCTAATGTCCGCGCGACGGCTTCGCGAGCAGGTGCGAGTTGCTGTTCGAGTTTGAGGTCTTGGATACCTTCCGAGAGCCGAAGGCCGATGTCCGCGACAACCGAAGGTTTTTCTGTACATGGGTGTCTATACCTTGATGTGAGATTAGAGACGAGGAGAGCAGCTGAAGGACGTACCTGGGCTCAACAATATCAAAGATGAGAGGATCTGTTATGCGGTCCCAGACAGCATAGGCATTGGTATTCCGGAACTCAGATATCCATAAGGGATTGAAGTCATCCGT
This sequence comes from Leucoagaricus sp. SymC.cos, assembly GCA_001563735.1. Taxonomy (NCBI): domain Eukaryota; kingdom Fungi; phylum Basidiomycota; class Agaricomycetes; order Agaricales; family Agaricaceae; genus Leucoagaricus; species Leucoagaricus sp. SymC.cos. Next base: position 71,117 of record KQ962914.1, read on the forward strand.
ATTCGACACATCACCACCTAGGACCGGTGTCAGTATGATGGCAAGATATTGTGTGCTGGAAGACGCACCCGTTCCACCGGTTATCAACACGCCGCTTCCTTCACCCTTCATCACAAAGTCTCTATACTTGACAGACGACAGCGCCGCTGAGATATATTCCTCGAACTGAGAAGGCCATAATAAATGTTTACTCTTCATGGATACAGTGCAATTAGCGACATACCTTCGTTCGTAAATAGTCATCGCTACCTTTGAACCTAGATAGGTCCCTCAGTCGCTGGAGTCATCGAAGGGGGAAAGGAACGTACTGCAGTGTTGAAGTTTTCGGGTCCGCATCGTCCCAGCTAACATTGACGTCGGTCACAATGTCATCCATCCATTTCCGATCCGCGGCTGTGAGGCCCGCTAAACGTTCCAGTTTAGGATCACGGAACTCGACTGTTCCCGTTTCGGTCTAGAATGACATGATACAGGTATGTGAACGTAAAATAAAGAACTGTGTAACAGACAATACTGGCACGTACATCGACGAGCAGATCAATATCCTTCTGCTGCGTCACGATCGAGTTGGTACTCCCACATAACCAGCTAGGAGTGTCTTTGATCATGTCCAGTTGTTGTAAAGGTAGGTATGGTTGAAAAAAAGCGTCCTATCCGCGTTTCATGTCAGTAAGCGACAAACTGATGAAGCGAGGAAAGAAGCGAAAACAAACCTTGCCAAACACGTCCAGCGGCAAACCCATGAAAGTCATCATACTCTTATGATCTGAGGTCTTCAATGAATTCGGACGCGATAGTGTAGGAGCTCGATTGGCTAAAGGTGGCGACCCGCAGTCTTCCAGAGTCTGCAAGAGGCCTATCCATGTAAAAAATTAGATGATCACGCGTGACTGAGGAAGCTGATACTCATACCAGGTAAAAGAGAGATTAGGGAATATTGGTATGTACATAACCGTTCTACAGGATGGCCAAAGAACATGATCTACGGAGCGATCGCGTGAGCTTCAATTTGCAACAACGGGTAGAATAATCGCTTACCCGCTTCTGTAGGATCAGCGCCTTGACAAGAATTAGTGTTCGATGTCGGAACGTATGCACGAATTCACGTCTAATCGAGCACCGTCGATCATGAGAGGGAGATATCAGAGTGCACAGGAGTCACTCACAAGCTCGTGCCTACCGATTGCTTGTCAGCTTAAGGCCTGTCAAGAGTACAATGTGCATCTCACCCATGTAAAGTCCACTCTCGGTCAATTGTCCCCTCAAACTCGGCTCCAAATTGACTGCAAAGTCATCCAGTATGCTGGTATCTGAAAAGTCCCTGGCAAGCCGTTAAACGAGGCCAGGCGACTTGTGTCAAACAGCTACCTTTGCTGGAACAGCGCTGTCGTCACAACACGGAGTTTGTCACTGGAATCGATCCTCAACGACAACCCTTTGGTACAAAATATAGGTCTTTACCGAATAGGACCGAAAACCGGCTTAGATGCCAACACGACTACCGCCTTCTGTACCGTCGACCGAGTAACATCCGGATCCTTGACAAGGAGTGCTTTCGCAGATATCTGTTGATTACACCTAAGGAAGGAACGCATGAGGTTTTGGCCAAGTGTACTCCAAAAGGCTGTACTTGCGAGATGCCAAAAATAGTGGTAGTATTCGGACCAGGCGGTACAAGATGAAAATACGAATAATCTTCGGAACTCTTGAAATACATGAATTACCAATCAGAGAGAGGTGACGAACACAGCACTTACCAGGTGAGCTCCATCAGGAAGGGCAAGGAAGGGCAATATTTTGGCCACTTCTTCATCATCAAAAATCTCGCCTTTGGACCACTCTATCCGAGGACCGACCTGCGGATGACACAGATTGACATGTAGACATGAGGGCGGTGGTGGACGTGACATACCAGGTGATTGAAATCAACCAGGGCGATTCCTAACACTAAGGGTCCTTTCGGAAGAACGACCAGTAAAGATTCAGGTCTTGCTTTTCGTGAAGATGTCGTAGATGTGAGGGATGAAATAGATACAGTGTCATCTCTTGTGGGAGGAGTTGGCGGATATGTAGTTATGGCAGTCGTGGGCATAGGCGCAGTGGCCGGCACTTGCGCAGGTGGAGATGAAGGTGCAGAGGAAGAGGTAACAGGTGGTAGAAGTGGTATATGGATGTATTCCTTTGTTGCCGTTAAAGGCTCCTCCTCAAATATAGATGGTGGAGCAGTCGTATTTGGTGTTTCCCCTGTTACTGACATCCTATGCTTGTACAAGCTCATCTCGAATGCCAACACGACCACCGCCTTCTGTACCGTCGACCGAGTAACATCCGGATCCTTGACAAGGAGTGCTTTCGCAGATATCTGTTGATTACACCTAAGGAAGGAACGCATGAGGTTTTGGCCAAGTGTACTCCAAAAGGCTGTACTTGCGAGATGCCAAAAATAGTGGTAGTATTCGGACCAGGGGGTACAAGATGGAAATACGAATAATCTTCGGAACTCTTGAAATACATAAATTACCAATCAGAGAGAGGTGACGAACACAGCACTTACCAGGTAAGCTCCATCAGGAAGGGCAAGGAAGGGCAATATTTTGGCCACTTCCTCATCATCAAAAATCTCGCCTTTGGACCACTCTATCCGAGGACCGACCTGCGGATGACACAGATTGACATGTAGACATGAGGGCGGTGGTGGACGTGACATACCAGGTGATTGAAATCAACCAGGGCGATTCCTAACACTAAGGGTCCTTTCGGAAGAACGACCAGTAAAGATTCAGGTCTTGCTTTTCGTGAAGATGTCGTAGATGTGAGGGATGAAATAGATACAGTGTCATCTCTTGTGGGAGGAGTTGGCGGATATGTAGTTATGGCAGTCGTGGGCGTAGGCGCAGTGGCCGGCACTTGCGCAGGTTGAGATGAAGGTGCAGAGGAAGAGGTAACAGGTGGTAGAAGTGGTATATGGATGTTTTCCTTTGTTGCCGTTAAAGGCTCCTCCTCAAATATAGATGGTGGAGCAGTCGTATTTGGTGTTTCCCCTGTTACTGACATCCTATGCTTGTACAAGCTCATCTCGTCAGCATCCGAGCTGAAATCTGTGTCAACCGTAAACTGGTTGGACTCTCGTTTATCATTTCCGCGAAGAAATGCGCCAGGATTTGCGAGAAACCTGTGCGCGTCATCAGACTCCTGTGTTGCTGCGGACTGTCTGCGAGAGTTCGGCGGAGAATCGAGGGAAATGGACCGTTGGGACGCGGTATCCGCATCCGAGCCTGCATCGTCGTGTGGGATGCTGTGGTCGCGGGGAAGAGAGGGTGTCGTGGGCGACACAGGTGGGAGATGAAGAGCCATTTTTCTAGGAATTAAGGAGTGTTGTCGTGGCAATGGTGTCTGGAGTTGGGTTGCTCTCAGAACCCTGCCTTAACATTCACCTCATTAGCTGGTCACGGCTTAGTCAGCAAGCTGGAATAGGGCGTTATGTAAGTGAGATAAGATATACGGGGAAGGCTTCGCTCGATCAGCGGCAACGGGCGTGCAGTGGTCCCGCACAACATCATGTAACAGGATCTCTCAGGATGCGACGGGGATCTAGTACATATCTCAGGATATTAAACTAGGCACACTCACAGGCTCTGCCATAAACCACCATGATTCCCCACCTTCCCATCCTCCTGGCGTGCTGGGCCTTCTGTGTCTCCGCGGTTCCTCTCAGTGTCACCGTTGGGCCCGAGTATGTTGTGGGTATCTGGGATGTTCCACTCGTTCAATCATTTTGGGCACGACTATGGGGTCATCATCGAATGCAAGACAGCGACGCTGAGCGCTCACCTGGCTGGTATGACCCTAGGGTCAACGGTGGAAGGATGCTCGACGTACGGATAAAAGCTCACAAGTCAAAAATTTCATTTTCACTTAAGGCAATTTCAGTTCACCGTCGGGAAATACGGAGAGCCTCTGAATGTGATCATTTCAGGGCATTCTGACCCGTTCATCCTCACTGAAGCGGGACTCCACCTTTACGCCAAGTAGCCACCTCTATTAATGTCCCAAACCTTTCTAACCCCGCTGCAGGTCGATAGGATACTCTGAAGAGTGCCTGGGACTACACATTGGTCAAGTCCACTTCGCTGACCTTGGAGATGGAGATGGTCCCAAAGTGCAGCAATTCTTGGCTCGCCAAGCCTACTTCCCCATATTAGGCACTTGCTGGGAAAGTCTTGCAGGTATGCTGTCCAACTCCTCCATGAAGCTCACACTTGACCTTTATGGTATCTGGTCCCAGGCGGACACCATTTTCGTGCGTGGAATCAAAACGGCACGTTCGCTAACAGCAACGCATGGTTTATCGGGTAAGTCTCTTGGCACTTCGTTTCAGAGCCCACCGCCTCACAAGGTACACGTGTAGCGCATCCAAGGAGCTCGTACGTATCGCTTTTTGATTCGCTCTGTAGCGGTCTTCGGCTGCTGACTCCAACACTTAGGACTCTCGACATCACCACACCATTGTACCCGACGGCTACAACCTTGGTTAGCTTCGTTATTGACGCTCATTCTACACAGATGACTGATAGGGGTGTCATAGGTCGTGATTGGCTCGTAGCACGAGCTACATTGGGAAGTAGTTGGAGCGGTAGACATTGGGAAGCAGACGTAGAATGGCGCTCTGATCTCCTAGATGAAGGGAACGAGGGTGAGTTCAAGTGATCGGTCTTTGGTATTGCTCAGTATCCATTGATTTCTCATCGCACGCGACCTTTAGGAGTCAATCACGGAATAGAACAAGATGGCCGTGTTGCCGTATTGACTGTTCATCGGATTCATTGATTTCTAACATTATACCTTTCAAGTAGGCCTTTTGATACGAGTTGAATGCTGACCTAGCGGGACTTTGGACTTGATGAGCGGTACCTATTATTATATGATTCGCATTGTCCACTTAGATCTCTTATGTATCACGACCTGGTGGCACCTTTTTAGCTGTATATAGCCACATAATCGTCTTCAGTCTTGCCTGACGGCTACGAAATCTTGACTAGATCCCTACCAGCCCTTATCTCGCACGTATTCTTCGGTCTCTATCCTGCCAACCGCAGTCAATGACATCATTCTCTCATTAACCGAGTTGCAAACACTCGCCCCTGAACTCGAGATCACAAAGCTATCAGATCCTTATTTGCATCTATTGAATTCCAAAGTCCAACTCCCAAAAATTCATGAAATCATAAACAACTGAACGCAAAGGCGTGAAAATTCCATCATACCCTTCGAATGCATCTATAACCTCTCTCTCTACAACAGACGAAATTCACTCATAATTATGGCTAAAACACGAAAACAAAAGGCCGCGGCTGCGGCACTCGCTGCCACAAAATCCTCTACCTCCAAAAATAAGGACAAGGATCAGACGAAGCTTGAAAACAAGAAACCTGTCGCTCCTGTCATTGCACTTGCTCAAGAGCCTTCAATAGAAGACTTGGAAGAAGATGAAGAAGATGACAAAGCAAGGAGTAGTAGCGAGGACGAGGACGAGAATAGTGAAGATGAAGGCGTAGACGAGGAGGGTATGGAGAGGCTTATGAAACTCTTAGGCGAAGATGGTCTAGATGATTTCGACCGAGCGCAGTTGCAAGGTCTCACTGGAGACGACGAAGATGAGGATCGAGATGATGAAGAAGCTGGTGAAGATAACGACGCTGAAGAAGTTTCTGGTGAGGAGGATGAAGCAAGTGATAGCGACGAAGAGAAGGAAGATGAGGACGAGAAAGTGGCTGAAGAAGCTGAAGACAGTGAAGACGACGAGGGAGAAGACGCAGTTCCACTGGATGAAGTCGAGTCAGTAGACGAAGACGCGGTACCACAACAAAAACTTGAGGTCGATAACGAGGCATGTCGTATAGTACTTATTTTTGAAGCTCCCTTTTCTTACCTTCAACTTCTTAATCACAGGTCGCACTCGGACGTATTCGTCAAACCATACAACTCGACCCTTCATTACCATGGACAGAAACGCTCGCGCTTACCTACCCCGAAAAAATCGGGGTTGACGTCGACGATGATCTCAACCGCGAACTCGCGTTGTACGTCCGTTTCACTGTCCATTCCAGTGTACCAATGACTTATCACGGTCTTCCCAATGATTAGCTACAAACAGGCTCTTCATAGTGCTCAAACCGCACGAACTCTCGCTTCAAAACACAACTTCCCATTCACCCGTCCCTCCGATTATTTCGCTGAAATGGTGAAATCCGACGCCCACATGGAAAGAATCCGTCAACGCTTATTGAACGAGAGTGCGGGTATCAAGAAGAGCGAGGAGAAGCGTAAAGAGAGAGAAGGCAAGAAATTCGGGAAACGAGTTCAGATGGAGAAGTTGAAGGAAAGGGAGAGGTCGAAGAAAGAGATGGATGAAAGGTTGAAGAACTTGAAGCGAAGTAAGCATGATGAGTTTCTCTAGCTTGTTTGATATGGAGAATTTGACATGTTTCCCACAGAGCGGAAAGACATGCTCGATAATACCCAAGGCAAAGACGATGATGACTTTGACGTCGCAGTGGAAAATGCTATTTCTGATCGTCCTTCAAAACGTGGTAAATTCTCAGAAGATGCCGGCAAAAATAAGGCGCGTATGCCTCGTCAAGCTCGCGACAAAAAATTCGGTTTCGGCGGTGCTGGTCGGAGAGCAAAGCAGAACACGAAAGAGTCAACGAATAACTTCGGTCCCGGCGCTGGGAGAGGGAAGAGAGGGAAAGGTGGGCCAGGAGGTAAAGGGGGAAAGAAGCCACCGAGACCTGGCAAATCGAAACGAATGGCCGCACGTAGCAAATCATGATTCCTTTACTGTTGTACGTGTATGGAAATGCATTTGTTTATTGATTTTCTGGACTACTATTTGCCAGGGAATACATATCAGGACTTTAGTCGATCATACTCGAGACGATATCAGAAAACAAACGAGCAATTTAAGAATATTTATCAGCAAACTCGAATATTTAAGGAAAGAAATACCATTCGTTCCCTGCCGATTTCGACAGTCCGATTGGTCCCATCTTTCAAGCGCGTAAGACGTATCCAACGATTCCTTCGCTCTTGTACCCTCCACTGCTGAACTGTACGTGTATGGAAATGCATTTGTTTCTTGGTTTTCTGGACTGCTATTTGCCAGGGAATACATATCAGGACTTTAGTCGATCATACTCGAGACGATATCAGAAAACAAACGAGCAATTTAAGAATATTTATCAGCAAACTCGAATATTTAAGGAAAGAAATACCATTCGTTCCCTGCCGATTTCGACAGTCCGATTGGTCCCATCTTTCAAGCGCGTAAGACGTATCCAACGATTCCTTCGCTCTTGTACCCTCCACTGCTGACAGCAGTATCACGTTCCGCCTTGTTGGAGGTGTAGAAATGATCCATCGTAATGGGGTTGTAAACCCTATAGAGAGGAATAGCGCCACAAACCCTCCTCGAATACAAGAAGCCAATGGTACCACTAACCGGTTCAACAGGTTGGCATCCATTAGAGACAGCCTCGTCGAACTCGGCCTTGTTGGCAGTATGGAAGTGGTCGTTGGCTGGAGCAGGGAAGAAGCAGCGGTAGAGAGGTGTTGTTCCCGGCACTTGGGTGAGGAATACATAACCTGCAGGGAGTTCCTCGACGAATCCTCCGGGCCCTGCGGCACCGATTTCAGGACTGCTGGTCGCGTAGAAGTGGTCATTCCAGACACCGTTCGACATGCAACGAGATGGCCAAGAAAATGCTGCTGGCGCACACTTGCTTCCTCCGCCGCTGTTGTCATTAGTACCGTTCTGGCCATTGCCTCCGTTCTAGTGGATATAAAGCAATTCGTGAATACATTTTATTTAAGAAGAGATAACTTGATACTCACGTCGGGGCACTAGCGACAATCGAAGTGACGGTGACGGTGACTGTGGTAGCGGTCGTTGTGGAAGGCGGGCAAGGGTGATTGCAGTCGGGGTCATGGCAGTCGGGAACGTCGCACGGGCACCCAGTGCAACAAGGAATGTCGCAACCGGGTTGGTCGAGTGGCAAGGACGTGGTAGGTCAATGCATTTAGGATTGGTGGATTTGGGATGGGCACTCTTCGCATGTGGGGTCGGTCTTGCAATCGCATTTCTTCGGCGGCTCGGGGCAGTGGGGATTGTCACAGTCGGGATCATGACAATCGCAACATTCTGGCTTGTCACAATCTGGCTCGTTGCAAGTACAGTCGTGTGGAGGGCACTCGCAATCAGGCCTCAGGATCAACGTCGGGATCACAATCGCGAGACTGGCATTCTGGTTTATCGCCTGCCGCAAGTGCAGTCGTGTGCCGGGCACTCGTAATCTGGATCAACGTCTGGATCACAGTCGCGAGGGTTACATTCTGGTTTGTCACATCCTAGTTCATCGCAAGTACAGTCGTGTGGCGGGCATTCACAATCAGGATCAACGTCAGGATCGCGATCACACGGCTAGTGGCACTCTCGATTCTCGCATCCTGGCTCATCGCAAGTGCAGTCGTGTGATGGGCACTCGCAGTCGGGATCAACATTGAGATCACAGTCGCAAGGGTGACATTCCTGTTTGTTGCATCCTGGCTCGTCACAAGTACAATCGTGTGGCGGCCGTGGACAAGGGGTACAGTTACAACGTAGGACCGTTTCCCCTCCATCCGTATAACAGCTACCAATGGTTGAGCGTTCTTCCTGTGAGTTAGCGCAAGTTGAAAACGTATTCCATTTGAACCAAGACCGTGGCTGGGCCCGTCACCTCCTTTGTGGCCAAAGGCACTTGGGCTGTGGCTGTAGGTCGGGCTGTTGCTGCCAGCCCAACTGGTGCCAGGCATAAAGCCAGAAGAGAATGGACGAGACGCATTTCGCGGGTCGAGGTTTGCTCGCTGTTGGACCACATTACTTTTTCCCGCCTCCCTTTTATGCAAAAACGAATGTCGTTGCTTTTCCTTGAGCTATCGATGCACCCTTTCAAAGTTGCAAAATAACACCTCTTTCCCCATAGTCTCTGGAATGTACGCGACAGAAAATGTATCATTTTTTCGGAGTGCTCGCTTAAGTATGGAACTGATGAATGAATTTTCGAGGTTCAACTCATGGCCATCAAATATTCCCAAGTACAGAATACCCTCACCCCGTAATTTCTCTGGTGCGAGCCACGATCTTCTTCATATCACCGGAGACAGTTATGTTGCGAATGATCTCTTGATAAAGCAAATCTATTGACGGGAGCCTGAGCGTGTATTCTGCTTCATGTCATGATAACGAATTTCCTTTAATGATCCTGCCGCCGACATACTGTGGCCATAGACCTTCGGCAGATGGTTTCTTGACAAGGCGCATGGAGAAGCAGATATGTTTCTGCGAGCCCCGGCCGTGAGCCAAGTGTCGCAACACTGAATAATGCGTAGAATGATCGGCCCAAGACTATGTTGCAGGATTATATACAAGGGCCGGATTGCCGTCGACGATCCTGCGAGTCATAAAACTTAGAGTTAGGGCCTCCTCCGATATTTCGTGGCGGATATCTACGAGTCCATGTTCCTACGGGTCTTTGTAACGTAGTGCCTCACAAATCCATATTTCAGCCGCAGATATTTTCATTACCTCGATCGCACCTACAACTCTTAGCGTCACCTAGTATTAGGGAGTGATACGTCGAGTCCGGGAGCCACAAGGCACTGCATTGAGCAACGCAATATTGAGCTCGTTACTCGGAGGGCTTCTTTCCCAAGTAGTGTAGTGAGTTCCGATGAGCGGTAAATCATATTTCGTGGTTACAATTCATCGTATACAATAGCTGCTTATATCTCAGCATGCTGCGCTTAAAGTCTCAGTACAGATGTGAACAAGACCACCGCCTCCCTGCATGCAGTGACTTAAGGTTCGTGGAAGATCCATATGTGACTCATCTATCCGAAAGTATATCGGATCATCGACATAGACAAATGCATATTGGTGTCCATAATCATATTCAGACAAGACAAAGAATGTGCATAATTAGGAAGCAATGTAATTGTTTTTTGGGAAGGTTAATTAATTGAGGCGTCAGATGCGAACGAGGGATGCAAGAGCAAAGAGGGTCACCAAGGTCACTTCAAAATCGGAGGTTGAATGGGCGGTCCATCACATTCTTGAGGCTTTGGAGTGCAGTTGCATTGCAACGGAGGTGGTCCAACCTCAAAGGGGCAGTTGAGATCCAGAGAATTAGTTCAAAAGTCATGGGCAGGAAGAGATAAAAAACACACACTACACTCTTCTTCTCCCGTTTCGGTAGGGCGGTAGGAAGAAGAGAGGAGACTGCAGATGCGCGCGAAGGAGGAGAACGCCAAGGTGACTTTGATGCGCATGTTCAAGAGTCGAAGGTCGTTGATATTTCCTTACTGTGTTGCTTTTATGTATCTTGGAGTATCTGATCCAGAACTTTGATGTGGTGAAAAGATGATGGACACATATTAATTCTTGCGTGGCTTGATGAAATAATATACTCTCCATCCAGCGAGAGATAATCAATATTGATCCCTCAACTGACCAAGAAGATTTTCACCAAGAGCATGTCGATTGGTTTTTCCTTCTCCGGCATTTCATTCCCCCCTGAGATTCAGATCCACGACCAAACACAGAGGTCGGACTCGGGCACATAGGTTTTAGCGAGGTCGACGAGCGTGATAGGCGTGGATAAGCGTGAACTAGCGTGAACTAGCGTGATCCAGCGTGAAACAGGCGTGAACGAGCGCGAACAGGTGTGAATATCAACTTGAGCTAGCGTGAATAAGCGTGACTCTAAGCGTGAGCCAATGCCTATCCAAGCGTGAACACAAAAGCGTCAAGTGTGCGTCGACAAAGGCTCATGCATGAATTGCATGATCAAACGTGAAATCAAGCGCGAGTCTAAGCGTGATCAGGCGTGGGCCCAGCGTGAATTCAATGGACCTGGCGTGAGTCCAAGCGTGAGCTGACGTGCTATCAAGCGTGAGTTGAATTGGGAAAGCGTGAACAAGCGTGGAAGCGTGAACCTGGCGAGAGCTCGAAGCGTGATGGTCAGAGGCAGGCGTGAAGATGAATATTATATCTTATCGCTCAGAAGAAGATCTTTTTGATCTGAGCATTTAACCACTCCTTCTGGGCTGATTTCTTTGATGTGTGTTCTCTGATTTCAATGAAATATGTGGTCCTCCTGGATATAAATGATTGCTGAACGTTAAGGTGCTCGATCATGAAATATTTGTTGATTAGATTTTATCTGACAGATCATCATTCAGGAACACAGGCGTGAAAGACCCTTCACCCTTGTCACGCTTCACGCTCAGCGACCTCGCTAAAACCGCGTTGCCCGTCGGACTCAACGGACGACGTGGGTCTGAGGAATAGAGATAAAGGCAAGAAGCTCGCATCGGTCGAGAGTATTTGAAACAATAGGACTATCCATCTTTTAGAATTCATTCACCGCTGAAAAAGCTTCCCTACGCGCGGTTCGAGTGAACCCTAGAACCCCGCAATCAAAGCCGGAGAATCGTGATGGAATAACTTATTCCAGGTCTCCCATTAAAAGCCGGCATTTGTTATACGCATGCGCAGGGGAGACATATCAAAGGTAATGAGTTGACCACGTCAGAGATAAACACGATTTGTTGCGGTATGTGCATTTCCGAAGGCGGTGCGCCCTGGGAAGTCCGCTTTCGTGATCTTGCCAGAGTGAAATTTCCATTCGGAGAAGTTTTCGTTTTGGAGTCCGTTCTGTGCGCGTTGTTGGCTCGAATTCACGCCCCAAGACCATCCCATCCAGCCCAGGACAGCCCAAGTTCAGAAAGTTAAGCGAGCCTGTCAGAGTCTATTGCACGATTTGTGTGAAGACACGACTTTAGAAGGACAAGTTCCGAAAATTGCATATGCAATGGCTCTCAAAGTATAGGCAATCGGACGCAAGCAGCTGGATTTCTTTAATTTGACCTGGTATAGGACGTGGTATAGTCACATAGGCTCAGGCGACTCGGAGTTGGGCTTCTTGATGATCTGGTCACATGTTCAACTCGCTAAATTTGAAACAAAATGGTTACCTTGCCTATGCTACGATTCAGTGATACTGAGAGTGCATACAGGACAGCTATGTATATGAATGCGGTTTGAGTCC
>KQ962914.1:97283-115453 GCA_001563735.1 Leucoagaricus sp. SymC.cos
TTATGAAACCACTCGTGTTATGCTCGCCTTAGCTGCGCTTGAAGATATGAACATTGAGTCTGTTGACGTAACCAATCAACTAGTCTTTGATCTTCAAGTTCTTGCTCAAGGCAACTTGTTATAAATCTGAGGTATCGTGAGTTTGTCTGATAACATGTCGAGGAGAAGACCAAGCATACAAGCTGCCACGGAAAAAGATCCAGTGCTGTAGTTCACTCCCTGAAAATCCATTGAGATACAGAAGTGAATCGAGCTGAGCATTACCCACTATTTCCTCCTCATCAACTAGGTTGTTCTTGCTAAGGAGTTCAAGAGACTTCTCATTCCCAATCTAACTTTTCGTTATCAATGTCTGCTCATGAAATCGCGAATGAATACGTACGTTGCTGCAGTGCCTAAACACGCGTTTCAGTGGATTGTATATCATACTCCGCGCGGGAAAGGTTTAACATACGTGTGTCCAACGCAAGGATGAGCTTTTCAGGTCGCTCTCCAACTCCGACAGACACGAATAAAGGACGGCTACAATGACGGACTCGGATAAGTCAGATGGTGAAGAAAATGAGTTCAATACGCACATGAATCTGAGGCATCAATCAGCTTGTCTTGGCCGCCATTTCGACCAACTCTTCCACGTGGCATCCAGTGAAGGGAATGTTTGTTCTACCATTGGGTCCGTGTGCGCTGCAGCCCGTGAGGATTCTCTTGGCCCTCTTCCTATCCCGCCCCAGGATGCTGGGAAGTCCATGCACGAGCCGAACTTCAAAAAGAATGGGATGGATGGCGAAGGGGGATATTAAGAGGGCAACAAGAGTGAAATCGTGTTCAAACAGATGTTGGACACGTTTCAAGAAGCATTGCAATAAAGCGCGCCATTGGAATCACGTCATTTTGAAACCAAAGATACTTTTGCGTGGCAGAACAAATGTTGAATTAGACATTATCGGACATCGTGACAATGAAAGGGTTACTGACTCTGGAAACAACACTTGCGCAAGTCCATTCGTGCGTGTCGAGGAGCTTTGCTGATCATGTCGAGAGAGGAAGGAGTTTAACGTCAAGTTGGCTAGACTCGAGTTGGTTGTGAGCGGCTAACTAAATCTCGAACAGGGGTTAGGGTTTTCCTTAAACCTCCATCCCGAGAAATTTTGATCCGAATCGATCACCGTTACACTGTGAAGATGAGAGGGACCGCTGTATCATTAATTTACCTTTGATCCTGCTTACTGTGTTAAATTGGCGAACCAAACAAACTTGATAAGATTTGACACTCTGAGGTCAAAACCGTCAGATACAATGATGGAGGAAGCCTGTTCCTCGGATCGCAACCCCGGATCAATTCCGAGCGCATGTCCGACCCTGTGGGACGCATTCAAATTCAGTGTCCCCTTCTCTTCCGTCTCTCGTCGACGCGTAGAGCTCGATGATTGACGACTCTTCATTAACAGCAGTACCAAACTCGGAAATGAGGTCCATTCAATTGTTTCGTGAATGCTTCAGGCCTACATCCCGAGAAATTTTGATCCAAATCGATCACCGTTACACTGTAAAGATGAGAGGGACCACTGTATCATTAATTTACCTCTGATCCTCCTTACTGTGTTAAATCGGCGAACCAAACAAACTTGATAAGATTTGACACTCTGAGGTCAAAACCGTCAGATACAATGATAGAGGAAGCCTGTTCCTCGGATGGCAACCCCGGATCAATTCCGAGCGCATGTGTGGGACGCATTCAAATTCAGTGTCCCCTTCTCTGTCTCTCGTCGACGTGTAGAGCTCGATGATTGACAACTCTTCATTTACAGCAGTAGCAAACTCGGAAATGAGGTCCATTCAATTGTTTCGTGAATGCTTCAGGCCTCTACCAAGCCAGTTTTTACATGAAACCGGGTGCCATTCGTGTTAGGTGAGGGACTTTGGCTTTTGAGTATAAAATGAGCTGTATCACTCTGCTAAGAATAGATTTCTTGTGCGATGCTCGCGCCCAGGCAAGCGCCCGCTTGCATCCAGGCACATTCTTCTATCGTTTGCCATTGCTTCATTCTGATTACCACAGTAATACCACGAACATTTGTTTGGCAAACCTGGGTAGCAATTTTCTGACCACTGTGATCATCTCCCAGCTGCGCTCATACTCAGGGACGACAACCACGCTGAAACACATGTAAAGCTAGCGGCTATTCTCATTGGGGGGTGTCTTTCATTGTCAAGTCTGAATTGATCTGTCCATTCAAACCTACTTCAAAAGCGCTTAATGTGAAACTAGAGTACGGGAAAACACAGGCTTACTCCCCGTCTACACTTCCACTAGGTAATAGTGGCACCAAGGGATGATCAATCGGAAAACTAGACTCATGCTCGTCAAGACCATCAGACTGCCTCGTTTGCTCCGGGGTTATGATTCACCGGATAGTCAAACCGGTGAGCTTTTAGGACTATAGCCACATGGGGTAAGATCCCTCCTGCTGCTTTTCCGATCACTGTAAAAAACGGTATGTGGGAAGGCTGAACCACTTCCACTGGGCTACTAGTGACATTTTACTTGCAGTGTATACGATGCAGTTCGGGCCATTGAATCCCAAAATTAACCTATGCGGCGTGCCAGAACACATCCCGTTAACCGTTTGTACAGAAATCAAAGGTATGTCGCACGGAGCTGTGAAATATGTAGAGAGCTGTCTTCTGAACCTGAGCAGTAGCCGACATTTCCCCGGACCTAAATAAACACTAGAACCCGGACGTCAACGATTCCCTTACAAGCATTCATATTCGGGAACGGCGAGTTCAAACCCATTGGTTAACAATTCCCCACCAACTTGCAATCGAAACCTGACCAGGTTAGAAGGGCCTAACCAGAGTCTAGGCTGACGATCTGAACAGGCCCCAAAGGATTTGCGCACAACAATTTAACCATTAATGCCTCCCATGACATATCATTTGGACAGCCAAAACTTGCTAGAAGGCGCTTTGAATCTCTTTCTTTGACACGTCTTTGATAGTGCAGAGTTCACCGGAGAATAACGAGGCCGGAGAAGACGTTGCGATCAAAAAAAACATAATTCCAACATTGCCAAATTTCTCGAATTGAACGGAAGTTCAGATATAAAAGGCGTCAAATT
Organism: Leucoagaricus sp. SymC.cos; assembly: GCA_001563735.1. Lineage (NCBI taxonomy): Eukaryota > Fungi > Basidiomycota > Agaricomycetes > Agaricales > Agaricaceae > Leucoagaricus > Leucoagaricus sp. SymC.cos. The sequence goes on from KQ962914.1 coordinate 100,406, forward strand.
TTGACAAAGCCTCTCAGCAGCACAGCAGCTAGTCTCTTCAGAGGATTATCTACTACATCGAAACATGCAACTCATCTCTTCTTTCATCGCCTTGTGCTTTGCAACTGCTGCAGTGGCCGCCCCTCAAATCACTACCTCAGGCTATGGTCCTTATGTTGGTTTCAAGTCAACTTGTTCCTGTTCTTACACATGCTAACTACTAAGCTACGCAGGGTTCCTGTGGTCCTGATGTCAGTCTCAAGTCAGAACTCTAAGTCTTACAGATACTGATTACTGGACTACACAGAATCACTGCGCTCCGGCATCTCAATCCGTTACCCTCCTTCGCGCTTGGAACCCAACCATCACTGATCATTTCTACACAACTAACACCCAAGAGATGGACAACGCCGTTGCTAACTTAGGATACACCCGCGAGGGTCCTCCAGGACGTGTGTTCCCCTCCGAGGTCAAGGGCACCGTTCCCTTATACCGCGGCTACCAGCCTACCATCCATGACCACTTCTACACTGCCAACAAGCAGGAGATGGATAACGCGGTCGCCAACGGGGGATACAATGCCGAAGGAATCACCGGGTATATCTATCCCAATCAGACCTGCGGTGCCATCCCGCTCTACCGCACATACAACCCGACCACCACTGATCACTTCTACACATCTGGCCCCGATGAGCGCGATAACGCTGTCAAGAACGGGGGATATTCCAACGAGGGTATTACGGGATACATTCTTCCCAACTGAAACTATATTTCGAATGTGTCAAAGGTGATTGATGTCAAGGGACCTCATGTAAAGTAGCTTTGCGAGTACTGGTTTCTTGTATCTGTGCCTCTGTCGTATTTGTGCTAGGTTCGAATCGTGTATATGCCTCAGTATTATGTGTTGAAACTTGTTGAGAAATGTCGTAGTCAAACGTGTCACGGAAGCAGAGAAGAATCTTGAGCCTCGGTAGTTTTATCCTGAGCGCCAAGATCCCAGTGGTCCGATCCAACTACTGAATGGGTAACAAAGCATGTTTCTTTGGACAAACTCATAGCGTATTGAGTTTACTGGCTCTGTACCAAAAGCCTTATATCTCTGCGATGTGTTAGAGGCAGAACGCACGCGAAGGGAGACTACTCACTCGTCAACGATGATTCCAGTGACTTCCTTATAGGCTTCAAAAGCTTCAGATGCGAGGAGTAGAAGGTTGTCCCAGGATCAACAACGCCGGCACTGTCTTTGAGCAGACTAGTATTCTCGCCACACGCGATGTTTTGACCGATTTCCCGGTACAGATATGTGGGAGATTGCTACGTGATTGGAGCGTAATTGAGCAAGCCAATGGGCTTGTCAGCTGTCAACGTGATGAGTAGTTCATGAATGAAAGTGGCCAATGATGCGTACTTCAAGGAAAATGTGTGAAGCGGATTCAACCTAGAGAGCTGCTAAAGAAATTCCGCCGGCGGTATTTAGCGAAACATGAGTGGCCAGTATACGCGCATATATTTACCTAAGAATCCCGTTTACTACCTCACAGCCTTCAACATGTTTGGCAAAACCGACTAGTTGGTCCTTAATCTTCAAGTTCTTGCTCGATGTGACCTGTTCTAGATCTGAAGCATCGTGAGGCCGTCTGGTGACACGTCGAGGATGGGGTATTCAGCTCACAGACTCCTAATGAGAACGGTCCACTATTGTAGATCACTTCCCGAAACTTTCTTGAGATATGGAGACGGTTTCAGGTGGGCACTGTCTACTATCTCCTCGCCATCAATCGGCTTGTTTTCGCTGGAAATTTCAAGGAACTTGTTAGTTCCAGTCCAACCGCATTTTGTCAACTGATACTCTTGTACTCAGTACTTGGTGGGGGAACCTAGTCACGAGCATTAGTGGGGTCATAATGCAACCGAGAGAACGCGACATACATGTACCCAACGTAATCTCCACTCTCTCGTGTCGCTCTCCGATTCCGAAAGACACGAGATAAAGAATGGCTGTAATGACGAGGTTGGATAGGTCAGGCTTTTCGAAAGAATGGATTTAACCCGCACATGAATCCGAGGTCTCAGTCTGATCGCTCTGGGCGCCACTAGGATAAGGGTTTTTCCTCGAGAGTTTTCTGGGATTGGGTCCGTGTGCCCTGCAGCCCGCAAAGAATTTCTTGGCCCCCCTCCCTCCCGCTCCAGGATGCTTAAAGTGCCAGGAACGAAATAAGCCTCAAATGGAATCGGGTGCAAAGCAAAGCGGGACATTGAGAAAGCAACGAGAAAATGTTCCAGTGGACGTTAAATGCGTTTTTTCGTAGTGCATTTCAACTAAACGCGCGATTGGAATGTCGATCGTTTTGAAATCACAAATACTTGAGCACGTCAGAATGAACATCGAATTGGATATTGCGGGTCGATGTGATGACGAAAGATTTGTTTACTTTGCGTGTAACATTTGTATAGTCCCATTTGTGAGTGCCGCCGAGCCTTCCTGTTGAAGTTGAGAGAGGAGGCAGTTGACTGTCAAGTTGCTGGGCGGATCGAAAGCCGGACTGCCACGTTGATCGCATCATTGGTCTGCAACAGTTAAACGGCACATTTACAAGTTTGCGGCCGCTGCGAATGAACAGGCGTTCATCATCGAGCTACGCGTTGACAAGGAGCGGTAGCGTTGAAGAGAGCCACAATCTAAATGAACTTGAAATCGATCCGGGGGCGGACCGGTGGTTGATCCGAGCAACCCCGGCTCCAGGTAAGACTCATCATTTATCGAGACTTCAAGTCCGTTGACTTATAACAGCAAGCAGTACAGCAGCTAGGCGATCCCTGCTGTCTTCACAGTGTACTGGGGATTGATTTGTATCAAAGTGTCTGGCCAAGACAAGAACGGAACCTTTGCACTCCCTGACCCTTTTTCTCCAAACTCACACCTTGTTGAGCCATTTACACTTGTTCGTGATTGAAACGTACTGGCGTGCGACCTGAACTATTGTTGGGGTATATACATTGCCCAAAGAATCGACAAACTAGACAACATAGGCTTGATCACAAATGCTGACACAAGAAGCCACTATGTATGCCGCTACTTGACACGGTATTATAAAGCAAGATTAAGAATAAAGCTTTTAGTTGGGAAGAATGTACCCCGCGATTCCCTCGTTGTGATACGCCAAATTATTGATGGCGTTATCACGTTCAGCGGCGCCAGTGGTGTAGAAGTGGTCGAAGGTGTTCGGGTTGTAAACGCGGTAGAGGGGAATCGAACCGCAGAGTTGCGCGGGGTAAATATACCCAGTAATTCCCTCAGCGCTATATCCCAATTGGCTGACCGCATTGTCCATTTCCTGTTTGTTAGTGGTGTAGAAGTGGTCATGGACATTAGGCTGGTAGCCGCGGTACAAGGCAATGGTGTCCTTGACCTCGGACGGGAACACGCGTCCTGGAGGTCCTTCACGTTGGTATCCCAAGACTGAAACAGCGTTGTTCATCTCTTGGGCGTTACCGGTGTAGAAATGATCCACGATGGCTGGGTTAAAAGCGCGGAGGAGGGTAACAGATAGAGATGCAGGAGCGCAAGAGTCATGCTGTGTGGTTCTTAAGCAGTCTGATGCGTCGTTGGTAGTTCATTTAAGATACTCACAGGAGGAGGTGGCGTAGGCGTAACAGTCGTAGTGACAGTAACCTGACCCGGAGGCTTCGACGTAACACTCGTCTCAACGGGAGGCTTAGGCGTAACAGTCATTGTCTGAGTGGCGGTCTCACCATCGGTACAAGTGCTAGTACCACTAATAACAACAGTGGTCACGGATCCACCCTCGGTGATCGTAGTAGTCACCACATTTCCTGGATCAGATCCTCCGGTAGAGGCAGGATGGCCAGTGGATTGGGAGATGTGGTCCGTCGTAGTGACTGTAGAGGGAGTAGTTGTAGGTTTGGCCCCGCTCTCGGTAATCGTGACGGTCATAGTGATGATGGAAGGTGCTCCGGTAACAGAGCCCGCCTCTGTCGTTGTGATGGTCGCAACAGACGTCGACGGTCCTCCTTGGGTGATAGTATTGGTTTGGTTGTGGCTGGCCACTTCACTGGTGGTGGTGGTGCATTCAGGATCACCGGATACGGAAGAAGGAATAACTGTAGCGACGGCCACGGAAATCAGATAAAAGGATACGAGAGAAAGGCTGAAGCGCATAGTTGGTCGTGAAATCTGAATAAGAGAGAATAAGAGAGGAGAACGAAGTGAATGAAACTTGTTGCTGAGGTCAATCCCCTCTGCTCTGTAGGTTATATACTTGAAGCGCACCTATTTGTTTTGGCTTCTTTGACTCTCCCGTATCATGTCTCGACCATTCGACATATCGAATGGGGCGCCAAATGTCGGCGTCCATGTGCTTCGGACCCAGCGTCTATCGTCGCTGCCTCGGAATTGTTCAAATGTGATGTTGGCGTCTAGTGTGCTTACTAGCGAATCCGGCATCAGCGCCAATGTTGAAGCTGATACCATCATCGCACTGGTCATGGTTAGACTCGTTGACCTTTTCAATTTCTCTAAATTCTGAACGTTGAAACCTGTAATCAATGTCAAAGATGCCACAGCTTTGGACTTCCAGCGCTCAGCAGCGGATCCTCAAGGAAAGTAGAGAAATACCCGGGAGCATAAATCTTACCTGAAAGTGACTTCGCGGATCATCAGTCTATTTTCAGACCGGAGAACAGCCGGTGAATTGGATAAAACGTGTGACGAATTTTTCGAAGTCATGATCCTCATATTCAAAGGTCGGAGCATTAATTGTGCCGTAGGAGACTTGGATAGCCCTGAGGCGCAATCATAGGAATAAGAAATGTGGTATGACGGGAGAAATGATAGGATTTATTGGGGTTTACGCTGCCACGGGTCCCGGTTGAGAAAGAACTGGTCTCCATTGGGCTTCTAGAGGACGCAAAATGCCGTGAAATTCTCCTCTTAATTGATCTTCGCGTCGGTGAAAGCGGTCGTGGCTATGCCGAATCGGAAGTTCGTGATATCGTAAATAGTGTAGAATCGTTGTAGAAATGTAAGACCGGCTGCGGCGTTAGAACATATTGGAGCAAATACTGTGTCAAGTGAGAGGTATCGCATCGACAAATTTCAGGCCAGTGCGACCCATATTGCCCATATCGGCCGTGATGAGGTAGATCTTGTCCTGTTCTCCACCGAGTACGGCATTCATCGAGGGAGGCCAGATCTGCCCGTTCGGTGGCAACTCGTAGACATCCTTCGAGTACGAATGGTTAGTTAATTTGAAAAGGAGAATCAGAGAATGCTACTAGTACGTTGCCAATCCTGAAGAACATGCTGACCATGTCTTCGTAATGCTCTTCTGTGACCACCCGAAGTCCCGTATCTCTGTGACGTGTCAGAGGCAGAACGCTCGCGAAAGGAAGCCGCTCACTCGTCAGCCATGGTCCCAGTGACTTTTTTGTAAGCTTCACAGGCCTCAGATGCGAGGAGCAGAAAGGTTGGCCCAGGATCAACAACGCCGGCACTATTTTGACCAGACTATTATTCTCATTATACACGATGGTTTGATCAATTCCCCAGTACAAGTATACGATAGATTGCAGTGTGAGCGAAGCGTAATTGAGCAAGCCTGGCAGGTTTTAATTTGGTAAATAGTTCATGTGTGGAAGAGGCCAATCATATGTACTTCAGAGTGTCGATGCCCCCAAATGTGTGATCTCCTCTGAGATTTCTGTCCTCGTTTGCCTTGAAGTACATCCCCTTCGTGACAACTGAAGCAAGTTGTTATTCTAGTATATTCTCTATCACTTTGAACTTGTTCATCAGCGACAGGTCGCGGAACCTTGAAGGGAGTGGGGCGAATCGAACCTTGAAAGCCATTCGGAGGAAAGCGAGTATATGCTCATATACTTATCCAAGAACACTGTCTACCCCCTCGAGTTCTTCAAAGTGTTTGGCGAAGCCGGCCAGTTGGTCCTCAGTATTCAAGTTCTTGTTCAGTGAGTTTTTCTATGTCTGAAGCATCGAAATGAGGCCATCTGGTAACATGTCGAGGATCGGATATTCGAGTCACAGGCTAGGTCGTTTCCTGTAACTTTCTTGAGATATAGAGACAGATCGAACTAAGCACTACGCGCCATCAACTGGCTTGTTCTTGCTGGAAGGTTCGCGTAACTTGTTCGTTCCAATCCAACTGTCTATTTTGTCGGCTGCTGCTCCTGAATTCACGTGGCGGACCTGATCACGAGCATAAGTGGGGTCATAATAGCGGCTGGGAGGGAGCGACATACATGTATCCAATGCAAGGGTTACTCTCGGGCTGCTCTCCAATTCTGATAGACATGAGATAAAGAACGGCTGCAACGGCGAGGTCAGATCAGGTGTTTGAAGAATAAGTTCGATACTTACATGAATCCGAGGTGTCCATCAACTTAGCTTGGTCGCCGTTTCGACCAGTGACTTCCCGACGGCGCCCGCTAAGGGGATACTTTCTCTGGCATTGGTTTGTGAGGGCTATAGCCCGCGAAGAATTTCTTAGCCCTCTCCCTATTATGCCCCGCGGTGCGTGGTGAGCCATGGACGAAACGAGCCTCAAACGAAATCGGGTGGATAGCGAAGTGGGATATCGCGTTCAAGTAAACGTTAGACGCGTTGTTTCGAGAGGCATTCTACTTGAGCGCCCAATTGGACTGGCGGTCATTCTGAAACCAAAAATACTTGTGCATGTCAGAATAAACATCGGATTGAATATTGTGGCGATGAGAGGTTTGCTTACTTGGCATTTAACACTTGCATAGTTTCATTTATCAGTCTCACCAAGCCTTCTTGTTGCGGTTGAGAGAGGAGGGAGTTTGGCGGCAAGTTGATCTGGACTAGACCACGGGCAGCAGGCACGGGTTAGGGTTTCGTTTAAACCTCCATCCACAGCTCTAATCGTTGTACTTCCCCTCCGACTATTACCTCCATCTCTCGCCTCAACACCTTCGCAAGCGAGAAGCTTTGATGAGATGCAATCGAAAACATGACCGATATCCTCTGAATGATGGTATGTGCCGGCGCTAGTTTGATTGAACAGAACGACGAGTCGTGTTCGTTGTTCAAGGGCTCGGCATTTTTGCCCTATCACTTGATGACTTGAGAAGATATACTCTCCACTGTATTCAAGCCACTCTTTCTTTGTAGGGGCGACGGGAATCTCAGGGCGCGTCATTTCATCCTTTTCTCAGAGGTTTCCTTGGCTCATGAACCTGGGTAGTTCCTGCGCAATTAACCACCTTTTCTGACGAGGAGATATGCAAAATAGCACGCCTATCGTCAGTTCAATCACCTTTCTCTCAATGCTCATTCATTTCTCCGCCAGACTAGTTACTTACCTCAGCCCGGACGTCATCGTCAAACGCGTTACCACAGATGATGCCTACCACGAATGCGCTGCCACAGAACTCGTTCGACTCAACACCTGCATTCTCGTCCCAGTGAGTGACTATCGCTGGTGGTTGGTAGTATATCGTTGAACAATACATCCACGGAGACGTAGTGAGCGACGTATGGCCTTCGCTTACCTGGTGGAAACGCTTCCGTATGGCCTCGACTTTCCGGTTCTACATCTACGAAATGCGCTCTCTCGCGTCGCGCGTAGGACCCCCTCAGTTTTTGTACCTCCCTCAGTTGATGGCACTCCACAACTGTGCTGTGGTCGCTTCTTCACTTCGCAAGGCGCAGGCCCTTTCTTGACATATCGCGACAAGGCAAATGGTTCAACAATCGTTTATTGGTCATATGACGAGTCCACAAGGAAGGGATGGCCGAGGCATTCCTTGACACCTCCAGTCCCCTTACATTCACGCATATGGACCTGCATGCGTCGAACTTCATCCTTGGCCAAGATGGATTATTGACTGGGCCGACGCAGGATAGTACCCTCTTTTGTTCGAGGCTGCCAGAACTGGTGGTCAGAGACGACCCTTTGGGCTTCTGAGTCCTGGCAACAGCTCGTACCCTTCATCGCTGGATTTTGTGAAAAACCTGGGCAGATGCTATTTATTCGTGCCACCGGTCGCTCGTACCTCGTGATGCTTACGAATATCATGAATCTGGTGAGTGTGAGTTGGTATCTTGGCACGACTGTTCACACTCACGTATTCTCCTGGATTGACTCACTCAACCCACCGAGCGAGCAATAGTTATGGCAATGGCTTGGCTGTTTTACTTTCACATAGACTATATGTTGCACTGAAAACTTGGGAACTGGGATAGAAACAAGTCCAGTCATAGAACAGTTGTTAAATACGCACGTTGATGAATACGAGCATCTATCTCTCCGCTCACAAGCGCCTTAATCTGTGGCAGTGGGGACCAATCCGCAGGTGGTTGCATCAGTAAACAACATACAAACAATAGGTACGCGCCAATCCGAAAGCTTTGTGACTCGTAATGCCATCTCTCAGGTTTACCCCGACGTTGCAAAGTTCGACCTCGTATCCAACACTATTGGTTTTCTTGGCTGGCATTTCGATCCTTCAACCAAAACAAGAATTGACTCTTTTCGTCCTCCGCTACCCCCACGATGCCTGATCTACCGAATGAGCTCTGGGAAGAGATTTGCAGCCACCTTCCACCCAAGACTGCAGTGAGGTTGATAGGGCTGAACTGATTCTTCTTTAAGACTGCAATGGACGAGTTGTATAAAGAAATATGCGTCTCGTCTCCCGGAAATATAACACAAGACAGAAGACTAGGTGAACTTCGGTACGTCCTAAACCTCCCCCAGTCGAGGGGTCTAACACGTCGCACCGTCGCAAGAGTCCATCCGTCGCCTCCCGCGTCCGTCAAGTCAAGATCAATACCCAATTGTTACCGTTCCGTGATAACAATAGGAGAATTGTATTCGACCAACCACATGCCTTCAAGCCCAGCGCTTTCCTTGAGGATGTTTTGAAGAACCTGTTTAACTGCGCAGGTATTGAAGAAATAACGCTCTCGATCAATTCCAATCGTGCAATAACACCATCATTTTGTGATTTTGTCAATGCACTTGTCTTCGGATCTCGCTTCTGAATCAACAAACGCACCCCTCCACCTCCAGGTCTTGACCGCTTTGTCCTCCAGAGCGTCGACACTATCTAGCTTTTCGTCGTTCGCTCTCAAGATCTTGCCGCAGAACCAGATTAACTCACACCTACATGATCCTTCTCCGCCGACCACAGAGTGCTTGATGCAACACGTCTGTACTCTCCTCCATAATTCCAGGCAGTCGCTTACCTCCCTTTCTGTCAACTTGCGCGACCGCATTGATCTCTCTCCCGTTTTTCTGAATTTAAATGATTTCCCGGTTTTGAAGTTATATAAGTCAAGGTCACATCCATCGCTTCTTGTTCTTCGAGAACTTCAAACCGCCGTACGAAACCTCGCCAAACATCGAACATTTATTTATCAAATTCCTGGTTCAGCTAGATGCCCATACACTCTCGTTCGTTTTGATAATCTAAATCTCTATCACGGTCTCGGTTTATCTCCCTTGCCACTGAACGCCGGGTCCGTGACATGCAACTTCCTTAGCCAAAACGAATTAGAACTGTGCCTTCCCCAAGGTCTGACGAGCACAGTTTTGATTCAACTTCCACGCGCTCTTGCAATTGGCCATCGCCTTAGGTGCTTGTGTATCAGCACAGGCTATGCCAATTCCAACAATTTGTTACCTGTGTTGTTCAAGTCACGAGGGAACAACATGAGACTAGTCTCCAGACGCTCGAAATTCGTAGCCTCGACTTGCTTTCTCCTGCACATCTCGCTGACGTACTGGAAAGACTGCCACAGCTAAAGGTGTTAGTGATTGGATATGAGCGGCTCAGCATGGAACCTAGATGGCGAGCAGAGGTAAGCTCTGATGCATGGAGTGATTAATCGTAGACTGTTGAGCTGGATGACACCCGGCTTTAGCGTCCCAGTTCCCAGAGTCGACGCGAATGGGAAAATGAGCTCTTGAAAAGCTTTCGAGACTACCGCTATCCAAGCTCAAAGCTGGAGAGACTCTATCTCGGAAGGGAGCTGCGACATGATTTCCCTCGCGAATGGAAACCGTGTAGCCGATTGTTGGATAGTCTCTCTGTACCATTATCCCGTGTTAGCCTATTTGAAGGCCTCCCCTCTTACTAACTGTAGTGGTGAATTCATTCAAGCAGCCTTTGCAAACCCCCCAGCTTCTATCTTTGTTACTAGGAAACTAGATCAACACCAAACTACGTATTGAATCTACTTCTCCAAATCACTCGGGCAGAATGTAACCATCAATACCCTCGTCCGTATACCCTCCATGGATGGCACTATCCCGTTCCGACACAGATGTCGTATAGAAGTGGTCAGTGCGTACAGGATCGTACATCCGATAAAACGGGACAGCTCCGCATTGCGGACCGGAATAAACGTAGGCCGCGATACCGTTGAATGTATATCCTGCCACTTGAATGGCATAGTTCACACCCGCTTGAGAGATGGTGTAGAAGTTGTCTGATATGGTGGTGTTGTAGAGACGGTAGAGTGGAACGGTCCCAGTGGTGGGAGTTGGGAATACTAATCCCGCATTTTGCTCGCGAAGATAGCCAAGATTGTTGGCTGCATTGTCCGCCTCTGCTGTGCTTATGGTGTAGAAATGATCCACGGCGGATGGGTTGTATAATCGAAGAAGCTTGACGGCGGCAGAACGGGATGCACAGCTGCCTTCGGAGGGCTATAACAGAGCAGGGTTAATAAGCTGATGGGCAATTACAGTATGTAGTCTTGCTGAGGCTCACCGTTGGGCCGTAAGTTGTGGTAGATATTGCTGTCGAGTAGTCTTCGGTGGAAGACGTGGTAGCGACTGCGCCTATGGTCAAGGAGCAGAGAGCAAGGAGAGATGGACTGAGGCGCATATCGTAGACGATTACTGAAACTGGTACTATGCTACTACTTACCTGCAGCTACATCCTCTTCTATATGAACTACTGCCCTCTTACCGGCCTCAGTGCGAGAATCAAAACTTGAGAGAGTTGAGAACCTCGGCGGTCAACTTCCCCGTGGCAGTCTGACTTAACAGAATGTATGAGGAATGCAATTCAGTGTCCTTGAGCGCTTGAGTGGGCCGACATCATTGGAAGATGATCTTCGTCGCAGCAGTGATTGGCATGTCTTCTCTTCTGATAAGCACCGCGTTGGATATACAAAACGAGGGTTGTGAATGAGCATTTTGAGGGAATGAAGGAGGCAACTCGAAATTTCACGCGTCGCGTGCGGAAGAAACATCATAGCCTCATGATTTTTCAGTCTGAAGTCGCGCGAAACTCCGAGTTCAAACTGACGCCCAGTGATGAAGTAGTGATGTCGCCCTTGCTAATTTGTGTCTTCACCAGTCACGCCTTGCCATCTAAATGTTCCATCTTTCCTCGCGACAAAGATGCACAGTGATTGAAGACGCTTCTCACGCAACAACTTTCTATCGTTTCGATTATAATGTATTAATCAGAAGCGTGGGAACGGCAAATTGCGCACTTCATTTCTGCGTCCGATGGAAGCCTCTTTCTCGCGAAATCCTACGGTTCCTCTTTAATATCTCTCTGCCACACCTCCTTGCAAATGTGAAGGTTGAACCGGTGCCACGATTCTACATCTTCCATTTCTATGCGCACCCTTGGCTCGCTCGATGTTGTTCTCACTCCGCCTTCAAATGTTCGTTTTCTACAGCCATTCTATGCCTTTGCCGGCAACTTACACCTGTCATTTTTGACATGTTGTCGATATTTTAATTGCCATGTCGTATTTGTGGGCTTGCATTGTCTGGATTGCGAATAAAGCCTGGGGTTGGCCTTTTGTGCGTAGGCCAACGGTCCGGAGGCTGTTGACAGTCCAAAGTCCTTTAGGCATTTTTCAAAAAATCGCATTTGATAATTTCATCGCGTCGTTCGTTGCATGTCCTGTCTTCTTATAGCAAAGCGATTGCTTTCAGAAGGCTCCAGCTTAGTCAGCCAAGCCATCGATACTTATAAACCTGAAAGAAACCGATCCCACAATCACTTGTACCGCTGCCACAGAACATGAAACGCGGCTTCCTCAATGGCCCCAAAGCAAAGAAGTTGTTCTCCCATGCATCTCCACCTATGGATCCTACTCCTTCAGCACCGTTAATGAGTGAATTACCAGGCATCTCTCTATGTTACTTTTCGGTGCCCTACTTACGCATATCTGCGCAGTGGCGAAGATGTTTGAGAAGAAACCTTTGCCTTACGGTAAAGTAGAGAACGCTGGTTGGTCATTCCCGACTCATGTTGTCTATGCCTGAACTCAAAAACCATATTCTCAGGAATTCCAAGTGATTACAATGGGTCGACCAGCATCAACGCCAAAGTCATTGATCCGCTCTTTACCGACCATTCATTCTCCAACGGGTTGATTGTTGCAACCGTTCCAACACGTCACAACAATCAGCCCTCCGATCCGGATGGCCATAGTGAATGGCTGCTTGTCCATGGAGCAACAAAAGCAAAGGTATTTAACTTTCCCGGATACCCTCGCCCGTGCGCAAAGCCACGCCGCTCCAACATGATTGAGCTCAAGCAGACGCCAGACACGGGCATGGCAGTCTTTGCGACGTGTGACATCAAGGTCGGCGACCTCATTTTCTCGGAGCGACCTTTACTCGTCACTCCTCGTGCCGTTTTTCCTCCAGCTCGACTGAACTTGTCCGGCTATTCCAAAGAGAAGGTTACACAAACCATCATGTTCGAATACGAGAAGATCCTCGAACACGTTGTTAGTCGGATGAGCCCAGAGCGACGCGCAGCGCTGTTGGCGCTCTGCAATTCACATACCGAAGACGGGAGCGGGAAGATAATGGGGATCATTCGGACGAATGGTTTCAGTATCAGCAATATAGGAGATGGGCCGAACATGCCTTTGGGCCATCTCTACCCACCAGAGAGATCCTATAGTGGTCTTTCCGACCTCGGGTCTCGTTTTAACCACAGGTACGCGGTGCATAACACTTTACATCCTGAAATCTCTCCTCATGAGTGTAGTTGCATACCAAATGTGACGATATCTTTCAAACGTTCTTCGTTCTCGTTTCAATTCAGCGCTTCAAGGGACATCAAGGCGGGCGAAGAATGCTTCGTCTCCTACTGTGATATTTTCCAGAGTGCTACAGACAGGAAAAAAGAGCTCGCGCCGTACGGTTTTGAATGCAAGTGCAAAGCCTGCTTACACGCAACGCCAGCCACGGACAAGCTGCGGATCGAGTACCAGGATAAGGTCGCCAGGCTCGTCCACACCCACGGACCTTGGGTCCTGGACACAACTAAACGACATTTTGATGAGCTTATTGAGTTTGAAAAGGAGGTGGTTAAAGAGGGATTGCATTCGCAGAAGATGTACCGCTTCGTGGTTGGGATCATTGGCCATTGGTATGAGAAGTACCACTTGTACACCAAGGCCAAACCTTACCTGGATCTCGAGGAGCGTTGGAAAACTATGGCTTCAGATGAGGAGTAAAGGGGAGCAGTAGGAGCTCTTGAGGACTTTTGTTGAATGCTCACCCTGGTCAATGTACAACACTGATTCCAAAACATGCAGGTTGACTCTGTATCACGACTGCCAAGCTGTATTCCATCAGCTGGCCAACGATACTTAGTTAGACTCAGACTCCTATTTCACTCTTTACACCCGCTACTTTATCAAGTGGAAATTTTGAAGAGGGTGTTTGTGCGTTAACGTTAAGCCTTGGGACACGATCTGTAGTAGATAGAATTGCTCACGTTCGCGTAGGCGAGACGCGTGTCAAATCATACTGGCTAGTAAATGAGCCACACTCGTGAGCTCCATTCAAAAGAGTGTCTTGCGCACTTGGAACGGTTGTTGGATGCCGCAATAGCGAAACTCCGAGTTCAAACTGATGCCCAGTGATGAAGTTATTGGATTCGCTTGAGGGTTTCGAGCTTCATGGGTTCAAGGAGTTATCATATTCTTACATCTTCGAAATTCGTGATCGCCGAACGTCGATATAAGCGCCTTGTGCCAATACCTCGAGCTCTATCTACATATGTCGCAATAGTCGAGCAAGCAATATAGGCACACTCGCTTGTTCTTAACCATTGCGATCTGTCTTCAACCTCATCGACAATCGGACTTGAATGTCCGAACACGTGCGGTGTAGTCAGTTGATGCAAGGCTCAAGACAACGAAGGAGAAGAGTTGCATGGTCATAGACTGTTGAGGCTGCTTCAGGAGCCCACACGGCCAAGTAAGTACCGGACCTTGTAGTGTATTTTCAGCATTCACAATTGTTGATTTCTGAATGTACAACAGCTGACGTTTGCAGGTTATGGACTAGGGCGTGCAAGACCGCTGATGGCGGGTATCGAATATGCTCTTAGAGGATTGTGACTGTTGAGAGTGTTGAACAAATTGACGATAACGGCAGGCCCATCACGAAAACATTAAGCGCCAGACGAGTGAATATATTGCCATATCTAGCTACGACTAGGTAAGATAATTACAAACAGTCCCAGATCTGACCATATAATACTCATCTGGCGCCCAACTTTTTCGTGATGTCAATGATAGGTCATCATCGCATGCACACACGTCTAAAGTTCGAACTCCCGGCCACCTTTTCTGGCCATAGTTGACAATTTCTCTGAACCAAAGAACCCCCAATTACATCATATTTCTGCAGAATTGGAAGAGGATAGAGTGTTTGACCTTTGTAGGAGCCAAGGCCGAAATTGGAGCTATGCAAATTCTACATCACCTTGTTAAGGCCTTCAACGGGCAAGTCTTCGTAGGTTTCTGACATCAAAAAAATAACTAGAACAGTCATACGGTAGTATATTAGGAGACGAGCCAAGTACTCTAAAGTGCACTAGAACGGGTTTCCAGCACAAACATAGTCTATGAAGGAGCGAAAGGATCTACCTCAAATCAGCAGTGTAAATTTACAAAGGTAAGAGGTATCCAGCAATGGCCTCAAAGTGATATCCAGCGGCGGCGGCACCATCTCTCTCCGCGGGGTTAGTGGTATAGAAATGATCATGGACCTGATCTTTAACCAAACG
>KQ962915.1:0-75951 GCA_001563735.1 Leucoagaricus sp. SymC.cos
GAAAAGACCTGGGGTTTTAGTGGGTATTCGGCTCTTCAGGGCCGGAGCCACAAACACCTGAGGAAGGAGTGCGTAAATGCATTTCCCCAGGAGTGGGAGATAAAAACATCTTTCTAGCGAAATCTCGCGCGCAAGCCGACCAAAGAAGCTGACCTCACGCCGTGCAGGTCGTGACGTGAGCCGGACGTCAGCTGTCGGAGTGGCTCCAAAAAAAACAAACAGTAGACGTTAAAAAGAATGACGACTAAAACTTAACACTCTAGCAGCAAGGGCAGTACCAGTGTGTGACGAGATATTTCTGAGAAAGTTTTGACAAGCTCTGTATTCGTGGCTGCGTGATTGAACTCTGACGTACCTAACCATACTTCAAGGCCTTCAAGAGATCACCATTGAAAAGTAGCAGGAGTGAGAATGAATGATGAAAACGACGGGCGGTGAAATCCCAAATCATTCCAAGTTTATAACTGGAAAGCTGATGACTTGTAATATCAATGACTCGGGTGCTGTTGTTCACCAGGCTGTGGAGTCTGACAAGGGAGGGCAGTTGGTGAGTGAAGTATTCTGGAAGTTGATTGTCGAGCGAATAGCCGATTCGGCCGTTCTCAAGGATGATGCTCATGCAGGGCTTGAAGCTGGTCAAAAATAATGCCAAGAATAATATTAAAACTACCAATAATGCAAGGACCCATAAAATGTAAGGAAATTCATGACTACTCGTAAGGTACTCATTAAGATCGTCAGGAGATCACAAGATAGATAATTATAACTACATATATCGAAGTCACTCTCCTGACCAAGATTTGTTTGAAGGCGTCTGAGGACCGAAAAGGCCAGGACTGGCAGGGCGTGGTACGGTTAAACTGGGCTCAATGGATGGAGGAGTTGGTGCTTGGTCGGGATCGGCTGAAGAAGCGGAGAAAATTAGTTTGAATTTTCAAGACAGATGAGATCTACTCACGGTGCCATCTCGGCCACGATTGTGCGACTTGTCGTCGAGGATCCATATGGTGAACAGGCGCATGAGGCGCGGGAGGAGCTTGCTGATGGGGAGGTGCAACGTCTTTATCTTTCTTTTTGCCCTTGCGTTTGCCAACCGGGCGCCAGCCAGGCTTAGCCGCTGGTTGCGGCAAATCGGGAGGCATGGCAGGCTCTGGAGGTGGTGCGGGTGGCTCTTGTGGGGGAGGTGCAGGAGCAGGGTGCCAATCTGGCTGGAATTCACCACCTGGACCGTACTTGGATTTCATGCAAAGCAAAAAGCCCATTTCACTGAGATCGACTTAAGTAAATACCCTCCAAGGGATAATTTTCGTCAACGTACTGTTGGAGATTTCGTCGCTCTTCACGCAGTTTTCCAACTTCTCCCAAAAGCATTCGGACTTCAGCCGCCAATGCCTTGCTGAACTCGTCAAGATACTGAAAGATTACTTAGCACGCGTTCATATTGATGGTCGTCTCAACACTCACCCCTTGGACATTGAAAGGGACTTGTTCATTGGCTGTAGCCTTGACAGCGTCGAGTGTCTCCTTGTGATGCCTTTCACAGTCGTTCCGCCAATCATCAGAAAGCTGTCTAAGAAGCTCTCGCTGTTCCGCGTTCTGACGTTGTAGCTCTTCAACAATGCTTTCCAAGGCTAAAATCAGGTTAGTGACGATCGTCTCCATGAAAAAGAGCATCACATACATGGCTTGGATTGGGCTTGGATCCTCTCGTCAGTGGCTCGCTGTATCTCAGCTTGAAGATCATCGTGGATCTTTTGTACCATATCACGTAACTCGATGGCTTGATAGTCCTTGTTTTGCCGCCTTTCCGCTTTCTCCGCATATCGATTGTCCGAATCAATTTTCTTCTGATGAGTGAGATCGCGATTGTCTTGTAGAAGATTTGTGATGTCATTCAGTTGTGCTCTCAAGAGTTCATCTCGTTCGTTGAATTCGGATCTCTCGCGCTCCCGGATGTCTGCTTCCTCCGTTGATCTCGCTTGTTTTTCATTTTGTAGTTCAGCCTTCACAGCAGCTAGTTCCTCTTCCAACGCCCTGATACGAGCCTCTTGCTCTTCTTGTAGTCTCCGACGAGTCTCCTCTGCTTCATTCATCAAACGTTCTCGCTCTGCTGCGGCAGCTTCTCGCTCTCGCGCAAACTCTTCCCTTTCTAAGCGCACTGTTTCAAGGATGTCTTCTGCATGCCTCGATGCAACACCTTCTACAACACTCTTCATTGAGGCAATTGATGCCCTTTCCGCGAATGAATCAGCTTCTGAGATAGGTCTGGGTGTCTCAAGGTGAACTTCTGGAATAGACTCCACGGGAGTTCGAGGCGTCCTGGGTCTTGTCGACGGTGGCCTTGTTGAAGGAGGCCTGGCTGTAATCTCATGAGGAGAGGGAGGAGGAAGCGCTTGAATACGACTTTGAATAGTTTCCCAGAGGTGATCACCTCGTTCCCTATCTTCTTGTTCACGTCGTTCTTGACTATCCAAGAAGATTCTTTCTCTATGTTCTTCATTGCGTCTAAATTCGGCTTCTCGTTCGTCCTCCGCTTGCGCTGCGGCAAGAGCAACGTCATGTAGATGTCTTTCGATTGCACCAAGCCTTTCGTGACGCTCACGTTCCTGCTCGGCATCCTGGAGGTCAATAGGTGTTGCACTTCTGCGAGACCTTGGAGGGGGATGAACCACAGATATAGGTGGTGGCACTGGAAGGGGTGTGTCATAGACTGAGTGAGCGGCCTCACTCTCAGCGTAATGAGGATGGCTCGGTGCCTCATGTTCTTCATGTTCCTCGCGCTCTGAGTGCACTGGAGACGGATGCACAAGAGTTGGACGACGTATTGAAGGCTGTCTTGATGGTGCAGGAGGGATTTCCCGCTCCTCTTCTGGGAAATGAGGATGAGGCAATCCTTGGGAGCGGGGAGGCGGTGAACGAATAACAGGACTGGGAGAGCGAACACTGAGAGGAGGAGAGTGTGCATGTACTGATGGAGAGCCTGGTCGTGCAGTTGACGGCCGACTGGGAGGAACCGGAATGACAGGATGCTCAGGTGTACGATGAGTTGTGTGAGGAGTCTGTCCGGCGTCGGCTTCTGCATATTCATATACAGAATGAGCTGGAGAATAATGACCTGAAGAAATTGAGTAATACAGTATCAATGACGAAGTGAAACAACTTACCGGTCTCAGAAGGTCGTCGGCTCCGAGCTGTCGGTGTACGGCTGAGCGTTGCACCGTGGGGATCCTGGGGATGGATATCTTCTGGATGACCAAATCCAACAATGGTTGGCGGTCTGTGAGAAGCTCGCGAGGCACGAGACGCTGATCGAGAGGGAGGAACTACAAGGATTGGAGAACGAGGAGGGGACGACGTTGACTCAGGGTAACCAACAGGGCTTGTTCCGGGAGCTGGCACAATAAGAGGCGACTCTGGGCGGTGTGAGGGGACATGCGAAGGGATGTGGCCAGATACTGTATGAGGAGGTCCATGAGCACGAGAAGGAGAGCCTGGCCTTGGAGAATAGCTACGGCGAGGGGAGCCAGGATCTCTAGAAGGATGGATACGAGAAGGAGTTCGGCGGCGAGGAGAATCTGAATATCGTGAGTAAATAGGGCTTTGGCTTCGCGGGCGGTCACGCTCTCGGGATCGAGAGGGACGGTGTCGACGATATCGCTCGGGAGTCCTTGAACGACGTCTGTATCCTTCTGGGGTCCTTGAACGACGTCTATATCCTTCTGGGGTCCTTGAACGACGTCTATATCCTTCTGGGGTCCTTGAACGGCGCCTGTACCTTTCTGGCGTCCGTGAACGACGTCTGTACCCTTCTGGGGTTCGTGAACGGGATCGACGGGAGGAATAGTCGCTCGGATAATGGATATGGCTCGGAGGACCTCGCGTCGAAGAGTAGTCTCGACGAGGAGAATGACCTCTCCTTGATGAGGGATAACGTGTAACTCGGGGATCTCCTACAATTCTCACAGGAGAATGGGACCGACTCCTCCTTGTGTGAGTTGACGGGTATCTACTCGGCACTATATGGGTTGGTTGAGGTGGTAGATAATAGTGAGGCGAGTGTGATCTCGAGCGGTGCCGAGGAGGCGACCTTGAGCGACTTCTGCCTCTTGACGGCGCGGACACTGGGATTGTGATCGGTGTCACTGGTGGATGAGAAGGTGAGCGGGAGCGTGAACTTCTAGAAGAAGCGATAATAACAGGCGGAGGTTGGTGAGGAGGGACTTGAGAAGGGGTGGTTGTAGGAACCAAGAATGGAGGGGCCTGTGTCGATGGGAATTGTGGGATTACTGTAGGAAGAGTACCGGGAGGTGGCACGGGAGCGGTTGGCTGAATGACGACTGGAACAGGCTCAGGGCTACGGCGGCCACGACTAGGACTGCGAGTGCGAGGACTACTGTGACGTCTGTAACTCTCGGCACGGCGTGATGGGGACCTACTCGACCTTTGAATAATTATCGGAGCTGGTGGTTGACCCACAGGCGGAGGTGGTTGGCCCGTTGGTTGAGAAGGTATAAAGACGGTTGCACCAGGTGCATGGCTCGGTGGCACTTCAGGTTCATAACGAGAATGTCCTCCGGGAGAGTATGAGCGAGATGAACGAGATGAGGGAGTGCGAGAACCTCTGGTATGAATAATCACAGGTTGTGAAGGGATTGTAATCGGGGTGGTTGGTGCGTAATGACTGCGAGGTGGACTACGAGAATAGGAACGAGACCGACTCCTGGTACGTCTTCGGGATCTTCGTAAACGTCGTCCGGACGATCGTCTGCTTGGGCTCCTCGACCCACTTCGTGACCTACTTCTTGTCCTTCTTGATCTACTATAACTTCTAGAGCTCCGCGTCCTCGAGCTTCGCGAAGTCTGGATGATAATGGGTGGCTGTTGAGCATGCATACCAGGAGTCATGTAAGGAGCTTCAGGCATAGGAGCAACAGAAGGTGCATGAATAGTTGTCGGGGGAGGTTGTGATATACTGGGAATCACTCCTGGCATCATAGGCTGCTGTACAACAGGTTGACCGGTTGGTGGGATGATGATAGTTGTTGGCGGCGCCTGTTGTGGCACCTCTTGGAGCGGCACTTGCTGCTGTTGTTGCGGTAAATGGTGGAGGGCGGGATGTCTCGGTGATCCAGGAACCACAGGTGCGGGCATAACATCTGACGGAGGAACAGGAATAACCTCAATTTCGGGCGGTGGTCGAGGACGTTCAAGTGCAGCATCACCATATCGACGCTCCGGGGGTGATCGACTTCTTCCCGAGTAACGAGTCCTGGGCGTTCTGGGCGTTTCAGTGCGAGACCTGCTACTCCTGTGTCTACTACTCGGTGTGCGACTGTAACTGGGACTCCGAGAGCTGCCACTTTCACTCGAGACGCTGGGACTTCGACTGCGATCTCGGCGTCGAGGGTGAGTTCGACTGCTTCTCGAGCTCCTTGCAGAACGTCTAGACCGACGCGTAGGCACTCTACGAGGCGAATAATCATCATCGGGGGTCGAATGGGTGCTACTGCTGCTAGGACTAGGAGGACTGCCCTCAACGACGAGATTGACACGACTGCCGGTTGGTGGAGGAATAACACGTGGTTCATCACTTCCAGGAGACTCAGATGGTATGAACGGTCTATCAGGTGTCGAAGGTCGGTGTAATGGCGTAGCATGATGTGAAGGCTGAATAGGTGGGTAGTCCTCCATTGTTGGAATAACAGGAGCCGTTGCATACGGACTAGGCCTGTGCGACATAGGCGGCACAACTCCAACCCCAGGTGTATGGGCAGGCTGAACGCCAGGGATTACTGGAGGGAAAGTTGGAGAGGGTGTCACATCTGGTGGAATCACTGGTGGATAAACACCTGGTGCGGTTTGCACTCCATGTTGTGGTCCAGGTATCACAGGTGCCGAAGTAGGAGGGTAGTGAACAGGTTCTGGCATCGAGATAGGAATTGTTTGCCCTGGTATGGTGTATTGCTCTGGCGTAGCAGTCTCCCCACTGGAGGAAGTGACAGTTGGCGAGTATTCTGGTGCTGCGAAATTTAAGAAATTTTAAATAAGAGGAAGAAATGAGCATCTTACCCATCGCTCGAGAGGCAGCCAACGCTCCAATATCTCGTCTCAAGTTCTCAATTCTGGCATTAACACCCCGTATCTCTGCTTGACGATCTCTCACATCTCGAGCTAGCCAATCATTGAGATCAGCCATATAACGCATAAGCTCGCGCTGTTGGTCCACAGTTGCTACTTGAGCTAGTCGGTTTTCCTAAAACCACGTTAACAATCTGTCATGCTGCAACTCAGATTTACCGTGCTTACTCGCAGTACTTCCATGAATGTATCAAAGATAGGCGGCAGCTGGACCTGAGTCTATGTGATTTGAGTAGAAGCTCATTCTTGAAAAGTAAAGACACCTACAGGCCCTTGAGGCATGGGAATATAAACTCGTTCAGAAGGCGGCTGCCGAGGAGGCGGTTCAGTAGCTTGAGGGGGAGGAGGTCGAGTTGCTTGGTCACGGAGAGTGTCATCAGGTGGTTGAGTAGGGGGAGCTTGCTGAGCAGGCGGCCGTTGTGCCGCTGGACCTGGTCGTGGCTGTCGCTGCCCAAAAGTGAGTTTACGAAACAAATCAGACACTATGACACCTACCTGTCGAGGTCGATACCAACTTGGACCAACTGTTGGTCCAGTTCCACTCAGTACATCTGGGGGTGCTGTTGTTGTCCTTGTAGGAGATTCACGTCTAGGAGCAGACGGAGGCTAATTTCACAAATTAACAAGGATATTCGGCCTAAATTCAGGAAACACAACTCACGAAAACCGGTCGAGGCGCGGGAGGCCTTCGGAATATCCGATCCACACCTTCCAGATGTTCGGCGGGAATGGCGAAGGAATGACCGCGATGGGGCGGAACGTTTCGAAGTAGATCGTCCGTAGTCATTTCGGGAGACCTTGCTGTCGCTTCTTCCCGACGTCTAGTATACGAAGGACGAGTCATGCTTGGACCAAAGCCTCGTGGATCGAGAAACGTTGTTTCGGGAATCGAGACTGTGAAAGGTCTTCGAGGAAGAGTCTCAATGGAAACTGGACTTGCACTCCTTGGGCGACTCGGCCGAGGCTCAAACACAAACGGTTGCAATGGGGGAGGACGATTTGCGGCTGCAGGAGGTAAATTGGATAGGATGGACTCTTGGAGTTGCTGCAGGATTGATGGCATTGCCTGAGAAGGAATTGGCATCCGAAGCTGGGGCCGCCCTGGCGCAAAGCTTTCGAGCTGATCTCGAAGATCGCCCAAAGAATCGCTCGTAGTGAGAATTGACTCAGCATGTTCTGACTCAGGTGGGGGAGGTGGAACAACTTCAGGAACCGGAATGACAACTGGTTCAGCACGACGATTTTGATCAATGAGGTCTCGCATCAAATCCTCGATCCGATGTAAGCGATCATGCAATTCAGAATTATCAGGAGGTTGAGGAACAGGACGAGAGCGCAACATGTCAAGCATTCGGTTTGTTGAGCCTTGTCCATCCGCGAGATCGTTGATCTGCCCGCGAATCTCGTTGAGTTGGCCTCGTAGTGAGTCCATCAAGTTGTCAATTGAAGGCTGTGCAGGCACCGGCAAAGGGGGGGCACGAACAGTAGCAGGCGTGGAAAGCGACGAAGTGGTTGCAATAGACGGCGGTGGCATGGGGGTGACAGGGCTGACTGAGCTCGTGGTTGGAGTTGGAGTTGAAGTACTTTGAGGCGTGGGGGTAGCAGGGGTTGAAGTCTCCAAACTTGAGGTCTCCAGCGAGGAGGTGAACGAAGACGTTGAAATTCCCGACTCCTCTTCTTCAAATGAGTCTCCATCCTCCTCGATTGGCGGTAAGGCGCGTTCTCGAACGACCGGTGCTGGCTCCCAGTCTATATCTGAAGGCTCGTACATCTCCGACTCCTCCAATATATAATCATCAGAGTGATGAGACGACAAAAATGATACCGAACTCGCATTGCTATAGGAGCGTGCCACTGTCACCGTAGAATCCCGTACACGACCTTCCATGGTAATAATTTCTTCCGTCATCACTCCATCACTTTCAACGGCCTGGGAGATATGCACAGGCGCAGGAGGTTGAGGTGCCACAGGAATTTCATCACGAATTCGCTCATATATGATAGGCCTTTCAAACACTCGAGGACCACGGGTATGTCGCTCGATAATCTGAGGCGCTCCGGGAACACTTTCTCGGATGATGATAGGTTGTTGGGGAGACGGAGTGCGATGAAGAAAGTCGGCCAAGTCACGAAGTTCATCACGGAGTGCCTGTAGATTGCCCGCCAAACCCTGGTTCTCCTGACCGCGTGTATCATGATACCTCCGCAAATCCTCAGCCAAACGATCAAGGTCCCTTCCAAGATCACGAGCAGGCTCAGCACTCTCAGAACTTTCCGCCTCGAGAGTCCTAGGAACAGAAACTACCGACTCTGCATGTGTGACTTCACTCACTGATCCACTACCCTCAAGTGTGGCCATGCTAGGAAAGCTGGGGAAACTGGGGAGGGCCGGTACAGGAGGCAATTCACGTGGTGAAGCAGGAACGGGAGTCACAGGTACCGAGGCAGGAACAATAATAGGAGTCGCAGAACCCTACAAGAAACAGATCAGATAGATTCCAAGACAAACACAGTGAAAGGACCTACAGATCTGATGTGGTCAGATGGCACAGCTGTGCTCAACAGGGACGGTTCAGTCGAGATTGAGCTCATAGCTTCAAAGTCATCATCATCCCTCCTTTCAACAGGCGTTGGAACAACTTCACGTTCAATCTCTTCCACCTCTTCCTCCTCAGCAGTGTCAGCCAGCGATGACGAATAATCAAGGACGGATGATACAAGGTCTGATTCAGTCATGAAGGAAGACGACATTGCTGATGGCGTTCTCGGCGGTGGTGCCACTACAACAGGTGGCTGTACAGGAGATCGAGCAGGAGAGATGCTTCCAGCGGAGAACGACAAACTCAGAGGCGTGGGGGCATCAGGCAAGGAGGAAACAGAAGGAGGTAGTGATGGAACAGGAGTCAGTGAAGCAAGTGGCGAACCAGCCACAAGTGAAGTCCGTGGTGAGGGAGATGGAGGAATTGTACTGAGCCTATCATATGAAGAGAGGGAAGATATGCTTGAAGCAGTTGGTCGCAATAGAGATGTGTCATATGACACCTCCGGAAGTTCATGAAGCCCGTGAACCACCATTGAGCGAAGAGAAGGAGATGGGTGGAGAATAGACGATTCATACGAAAGGCTGGTTTCTCTAGCCCATGGCGTACTTCGAGGACTCGAACTCGGCAGCGAGCCTGGACTCGAGATTGGTAATGAACTTGGGGTAGGCGCATCGGACGACGAAGAAATTTGAGATGGCGCACTTGGAGTAGAAAGAGCAGGCTCAGAAACTGGAACAGCAAGAGGCGTAGGTGTGGGAGGTAAACGAGGCGTAGGTGGCAAAGTACGACTACGAGGTGTGGCATCCGAAGATCTCTCGAAGCTTGAAGGGGTGAGCACCGATTCTGATCCTAATGATGATTGTGTATCGGGGGGCGAGGCTAAAAGTTCAGGTTCAGAGGCTGACACTGGACGACTTGAGGAGGGTAAGGTTTGATGCATAGTTGATGGGGTCGGAACGTGAGATGACTCCGTCGTGGGAGGCAAGGACGGTATTGGCGAGAGAGACGGCTCTGTCGGTGGTAATGGAACCTCTTCAGGCAACAGTTCGGATTCTGAAGGCCGTGAGGAAGGTTGGGGAGAAGGAACAGAGGGAGCTTCGGGTTCATAAGGAGTCCGTATGCCCACGAGACTCTCTCCTGAACTGTAAAGACCAATGGACGATAATTTCTTAGGCGTAGATGCCACAGATTCGGAAGGGATCTCCTGCTCAGGCTCAATAGGCTCAATGATAGACTCCTCTTCTACTTCTTCCTCTCTGACTTCTTCACTGACCTCTGGGGGGGATTCATGAACTGATGGCGAATGCATCTGAGAAGCTGTATGGTACTCGGTCTCCGTAGGAGGCTCACTCGCTGTCTTGAAGATAGTTGAAGCAACATCAGCAGTCACATATTCCGTCTCTGGAAGCGAAGGGATAGTAGACAGGGACTTGAACGAAGCTGGAGACGAAATGGATGACGCAATTTCCTCAGCAGTAAGGTACTCAGAACTGGCTCGCGAGGCCCTCCGCTGCTTTTCGGGAAGAATGACCTCCCGAGTGTCATCGATAACAACAGGGCGACGCCGTACTCGTGGTGATCGTGCCGGAGGGGTGAGGGTATCACTATAAGTCGAGCTTGCCGTTTGAGTGAGAGTCGTCAAGTCCGAAGACGGGCAGATATCATAACCGCTCTCCGTGCCGTGAGTGAAACTATTCGAAGAGGGGCCACTGTCAGGTGTGTACGTTGTTGTGTAAGACCCACTGCCCGAGCCGTAGCTGCCGCTGCTATAGGTCAGACTCCCAGGAGTGTAGCTTCCACTCCCACTTCCGCTTCCACTCGGAGTGTAAGTACCAGAGTAACTCCCAGATCCGCTCGGAGTATAGCTCCCACTTGCACTCGCACTAACGGTGTAACTTCCAGATCCGCTTCCAGGCGTATAGCTGCCGCTGCCAGTTCCAGGGGTATCACTTCCACTCCCACTGACGGTATAGCCCTCGGTTCGACTTCCTGGAGTGTGACTTCCATTCTGGGTGGTGGGGGTATAACTTCCTGTGTAGGTATTGCTGCTGGGTGTATAGGTGCTCGAGTACGTCCCACTCCCGGGGGTATAGCTCCCACTGTTCATGGTATATGTCTCGCTGCCAGGAGTAAAGGTTGAGCTTCCAGGGGTATACGTTTGAGTAACAGAGCCAGAAGGAGTGTAAGTGGAAGACGACGGCTGTCCATTTTCCTTGTCATAACTGTCGGCAGTATAAGTCGACGATTCTGAGCGCGAGCCACCACGGACACGACGAGTGACTGCTCGTGCCCTAGAGAGTGTCGAGGGCGAGGTGCCTGAGATTGTGACAGAATCGTCTTGCGAACTGCCAAAAAAGGAAGTTGGTTCTGTGCTGAGGTAGGACGTAGATGGGACCGTTTGGCTTTCTGACGTTCGAGTTAACGTGTCTGTGGGGGGTACAGAGGTAGTTCCATAGCCCGTTTGTGTCATTGTTCCGGTCCCTGTCCACTCCGTCCCAGAATAGTATGTCGATGAAACGTTAGACCTGGTGCCACTGGAAGAAGCAGAAAAGAATGCTTCATCAGACACCTGGGAGTGAGGTCTGCTTCCATTTCCAGTACTTGGAGGGGGAGTCATATAAACATCCTTGCCCAGCGACGAACCGCTCGAGACGCTGACAGGCGAATACTCAAACAGCTTTCGCAGATTGCTCTTGCTAGGACGTCCTCCACGGACACGACCTGGAGTATTGAACTCTGTGTCCATGTCGGTCATAGACCCAGTTCTCCTCAGGGAGTTTCCTCGGCTGTGCGCAATATGGCGTCGATCACCTGGGTAAACATAGCCGTCATTTTGGATGACTGTGTCATCAACGGTGCTGGTGTGATGTGAAGATGCGAATGAGAGTTGCCGGACAAGAGGAGAGCTTTCAGACTGAATATCTGCTATATCTGGAAGGGAGCTGAGTGGCGGGACGAAAACTGTGGAGCGTGAGCCAACCGAGGTTGAGCTGCTGTGACTGTCGATTGTTCGGATGGAAGCAGTGGGGGAACGAGTGAGTTGGGAATCTGAAATCGAAATTGGACGAGTAACGGCCTCCCTGTAACAATGTTAGAAAGCTGCAGATAATCAGAGAGAACCGCATATACTCACCAAATCCGGTTGACCCATTTCTGTCTTTCCAAAAGACTCTCAGCAGCTAACCTTTCAACACCGTCGGCGTACGTCATATGGTAAGGAACCAACATATCCATCAGCGGTTGTCCATCTCTCTCTGCGCTCTGGAGGCGAGCCGCAACCGTTCCAACATCGTCTCGAGCACTGGGGTGTGTGGGGGAAGGAGCTGATTGAACACTTGTGCAGTTCAGAAGGTCCAAGGCAACTATTCCGCGTCCTCCACCGGGGGCCAGCCACGATAGTAGCAACATATGAGGATATAACAATGCTTGGCACCTTTGCCAGCGATAAGGCGGAGCAGCGTGAACATTGAGATACCAGAGGAGGCCAATATGCAGTGGCTAACGTGAGCGAACGTTCAGCTTCCTAAACTAGAAAAAGATAAAAATAATCCTACCGCCTCGTTGCTCTGCGTGTATGGACTGAACTGCGAAAGGTCAAAGCCTGGAGGCATAGCACCACTACGGCCGCTCCTAATGCTTGCTCGTTCGCCATTGCCGTTGCTATTACTTCCAGAGCTCGTTGGGTCACTAGGTGGCCTGAGGCCACCAGATTCCCGGAGTCGAGCACCTGCACGTTGAACACGGCGACGAATCCCATGTAGTCCTTCACTGCCAATTGGTGGAGACGTTGATGCCATATCAGATGGCTTGTCGCCAGCGGAATGCGGGGCAGGAGTTCGCTCTTTCCATGCTGACACCAGATTGCGGACGGAAGCGAGGGGAGATCGAGGCGTATTTTGCGGCCTACGCAGCGTTGCACTCGAAGTGGGAGTATAAGTTGAGCCAGTGTCAGTGTAGGATGGAGTAGTCAGAGGGCCCGAATTCACACCGGTGATAGTTTCTGAGCCAGTTTGGGTATTGGTAAATGTGTGTGTGAGCGTGTCAGTGAAAGTACTGGGAGTGAGATATGACCCAGTTCTTGTGTAATCAGATGTTGCTGTACGAGTCGGAGGAGAAAGCAGGCTAGAGTAGGTGGGGCGCGTTTCGATATTGGTGTAGGATCCAGAGGACGCGGATGATTTCGAGGGAGAAGAAGGCCGAGAACCATAGCTCGTACTACCGAAGGTGTAGCCTGTGGTGGTAGGGAGAGGGCTGGCTGTGCGACCAGGCGCCGAGGGAAACCTTGAATGGTTGTTGGCGCCCTGACTTTCGAAGACTGCAATCAGTCCAGCAGTCCTACCTGGAGGAGGCAGAGTCTTGTCTCCACTTGGGTCGGTTGAAGAACGAGTGTGACTGCTCGATGGAGTGCCTCCTGGAAGGAATGTAGATCTGCGTAGGGCATCTGGTGTGGGATTCGCAGGCCTGCCCGCTGAGGTTGAGAAAGCACCGGAAGTCGGTCGAGATTCTTCAGTGCGCTCTGTGATGCGAGTGAGACGGATACGGGGGTCGGTGGCTTGGGGGGTATGACTGCGAACGGTGGGAAGGGTGACATATGATGGGGAACCGGCGTAGGTGCCAGTATATGTTCCAGTTCCTGTGTAAGAGCCAGTGTAGGAACTTGAAGGAGTGTATGATTGCCCTTGCGACCACTGAGTAAGCGTGTTTTCGGTTTGCGTGATCTCGTCATCGAGAGTGGTGAGGGTTGCTTCAACTTCCCCTACGGAATCGGAATCGGTATACGAGTCATCGTCGTAGCGGCGCGCAGTACGATCGGATTTGTCGTGGACTAACACAGAAAAAAATGTCGATCTCGGAGATAGCAAGACTCATAAATGTTCTGACAAACCTGAGCGAGAAGTATATGAATATCTTGAAGGCGAAAGCGGAGTTTGCATATCAGTTGGAGTGAACGTCGAGTACGACCCATAGGTCGGAGTCCACGAGCTTGACGGGTTGTCGGACATTCTCCTAGAACCAGGACATAGGGCCAAGCAGGGAACAGCGTTCAGAGATTCGGACAATGTGCAATGCTGTTACTATTTTGGGCACGAGTTCAACAGAGATCACTTAGGGCAGGCTTCTTCGCGAACGCGTCCCGCACGTGATCTCATAAACACGTGTTCAACGATCTGTTCCTTGTTCCTGAAGGCCTGAAGGCTCGTTCACGCGAGAAGAAAGGACATAAGCTCGAGCTTCACCAGAATATAACAAAAAATCGTTAATCACTGATCTAAACAAAGAAGTCCTCCAAGACCAAGTACATATACCTGCCATTCAGACTCTGGTTCTTGCGCACCAATGGTACTGAGATGGCTAATGAAACTCCAACAATGCCTTCACTATATTCAAAAACCACTTTCTCTCGCTTGTGCTGCAGCTTTCCATGCCCAATCACAGATTTTTAAGCTTTCGAGGGACAACTTGCGAGATGCTCATGCGTGGGAACGTTAGCCTGTGCAATGAGGTTTACCTAATTAAATCGATTCGCTTTACAGCAATCACATATCCTCGACCACAACTACTCCGTTCTTGTTTCTTTCATTCAAGTACGACCTTAATTTTTATCTAGAAAGACTACCACCGCATCATGTCTGACATGGAAGTTGATGAGCCCGCTCAGGCCAAGGGCAAGGAGAAGAAGGAGTCTGGAAAGCCCAGGTTCGAGGTTAAGAAGGTATAACCTACTTTCACACTGTATCAAACGCTTTCTTTGGCTAATCCAAGTCCTATTCTCGTGTCATCTCACAGTGGAATGCTGTAGCTCTCTGGGCATGGGGTAAGCAACGGAGACGTTACTGAACACCTGAATGTGGCGCTCATACGAGATCCATAGATATCGTCGTCGATAACTGTGCCATCTGCAGGAATCATATCATGGACCTCTGTACGTTGGTTCAAGACGTTTTGTCTTCGTTGATAGATTGCTGATATCGTGATCGTGCAGGCATCGATTGCCAGGCTAATCAAGTGTCCGCAACAAGCGAGGAGTGTAACGCTGCGTGGGGTATTTGCAATGTGCGTTACTATTCTACCGGCTGCAAAACTTCTCTCCTAACAACTGTCATCAGCATGCTTTCCATTTCCATTGTATTTCCCGGTGGCTCAAGACTCGTAACGTCTGCCCTCTGGATAATCGTGAATGGGAGTTGCAGAAGTGAGTTGCCACCGCGTCTCTCGTCATCGCTATATGTACTGACATCAACCTACAGGTACGGTCGGTGAATCGTTATCTCTCCTACCCATCGCTCTTGTATATTAGACGCATCGTATTTCAGTCGCAAATTGTTCTCCCGCCCATCCTTCTCGTGTGAACTATCCTGAGGGTACTCGGATCTTTCGTAATCCACCTCGCAGCCAATGATTGTGATTCATTGACATTATTTTCATATGTGCCCTCTTCTGAGTGTCTGAGTGGTTAATCGCAGATGTACCGCAGTGACTGAGGTAGATCAGATGATTCATACAACGGACGACTGGACAGTAAACAAATATTGATATTGCCCTCTCACCACTTCACGCCATGAGTTCCAGTAACGATAATGCTATCTGGACGTTTTCTCAAAACTTTACTACAGAATTTCGCACTGTTCGCTCAGGTCTGGTCCATGACTCCATCACTTGTTATGATTCTGAGTAGATCTCGAGACCAGAACTTGAAGCACGATTAGACCGCGTCAAGGCATCTCCTTCGTCTGAAGCGATTCAAGCCCTTTCAGTTGATTTGGCCAAACTTACCAAGGCCCTTTCCGATGCTTCGGGCTCCCTACCTTCCTACGACCAGAAGTTGTACGAGACGGCAGGTCTTCTTCCATCAAATCCTTTGAAAATTAGTTCAATTATTTTGTCATCTTTCTAGCAACTCAAGTCCCTAGAGGCTACCTTGGATGAACTCCGGATAGCGTTTGCTCCAAAACCTCGTTTCGCTTTCAAACGCAAATCAACAGCAGCGTCGTCACCCAACCCAGTGACCCAGCCAGTGCAACGACCATCTACAGTGACACCCCTGACAACATCTTCCAATTCGTTTATCTCGTCTCATACAAGAAAATATCTGATGATCGACTCCCTTGTCGGTCCACCTCCAATGTCCGATCTCACCATTTCGAATCTTGACCACTGCATATTGAACCTCCTGTCCGCCAATGATCAACCACACTTGGACAAAGTATCTGCCATCCACTTAAAGCGGATATCTAACTCCGTGCTTCTCTTACCAGTTATCAAGGGCAGTATCCTCATCCACGACCTAACTCGCTGCGTCATCGTCCTCGGCTGTCATCAGGTGAGAATGCTCACTGCCGACGGTTCAAAGTACATACTGAAATTCATACCGGCCTAGTTTCGTATGCACACATCTACGAAGACTGACGTGTTTCTTTCCATTGCATCTAATCCGATCATCGAGGACTGTCAATACATTCGCTTCGCAGCCTATCCGAAAGCGCTTGAAATGTCGGAGCACTCGGCGGAAGGAGTGCGTATGTTTCACTTGCGTCCAGAAGCGCCGGGCTGACAAGTAATTACATTAATGACCAGTTGGCGGTGCAAGACTTCTCTCACATACGGAACACGCCTTCTCCAAACTGGGCTCATATGAATAACTCAGACATGACAAGAGAATGGCCGACAAAACCTCTGCAAAGCGCAACTGAGGTAGAAAGTAGCCTTCAAAATATTCTACCTATGTAACACATGCATAGAGATACTTGTCTACTATAGATCACGCTGTCCTTGTGTATTGAACCCATCTTCACACAGGATCTAAATTAGGTTTAGACTATTGAGCCATCAGCGCCATCCGCCCTTCCGGATCTTACCAAGTTGAAGCATGCCCTGTGGGCGGAGTCATCTTTGCTCCCCTTACCACTCGCTTCTACAATCCTCCTCAAGCTTGTGCACCACCTCAGCATGGGTGATGTTTTAATGGAATGCATGTCCGCCTTCTGCGGCGTTTGTTGTACGTGTCGCCCGACGCTGACTCAGTCAAATGAAGATCCTGACATATCAAATGGGACCCCGGGATTCCTTGTCCTATAGGCGTAGCACTAAGCTCGACAGTCACGCAGTGGAGTTATACAAGTAAGTACTCATGCATTGCAAGTCCTGGACCCCCTACCCAGACGCAAGGGTTACCCAGACGTGTTTTTCCCTGACCTAGGCGCCGAATGATTGAGTCTTGATCCGTTATTTGCATTCTAGGTCGAGCTGGACAGAATGGATGCTGCTGCTGCGGGAGACATACCGGATGCTGTGTTTGCTGCTGCGATGAGAGATTTAACGAGGATACATTCGAGGAACAAATGAAAAATGACATGACCAAGGTGAGAGATCCGAATGCACCGGCGGCTGCTCAACCCAAAGCGACGCCCGATATGAGTTCGCCGTCTTCTGGTAGCGAGCCACCGGCACGTGTTGAGGACCAAGAGAAGGTAAAGGAGATTGTGGCGGAACAGGTGGCAGGACAAGAGGACAATGGTGTGGTGAAGGAGGATAAAGAAAAAGCGCCACCTTCGTAGTATTCCCTGTTCAGTGTGGGAGAGAAGTTTGAATGCTGCGTTTGAGCTTAGTATTTGTGAGCTCATTCGCTTGGTTTATGAGCTTTTTAATAGCTGATGACTTCCCATAATGATCAGCTCGAGTCGGAATAGGACATACTACTATTTAGATTTATACTCTTTTTTTACCGCTTGCAAACCTGAAAATCCTGAGGACGATTTGGTTCACGACGCTGACTCAGTCAAATGAAGATCCTGACATATCAAATGGGACCCCGGGATTCCTTGTCCTATAGGCGTAGCACTAAGCTCGACAGTCACGCAGTGGAGTTATACAAGTAAGTACTCATACATTGCAAGTCCTGGGCCCCCTACCCAGACGCAAGGGTTACCTCGACGCATTTTTCCCTGACCTAGGCGCCGAATGATCGAGTCTTGATCCGTTATTTGCATTCTAGGTCGAGCTGGACAGAATGGATGCTGCTGCTGCGGGAGACATACCGGATGCTGTGTTTGCTGCTGCGATGAGAGATTTAACGAGGATACATTCGAGGAACAAATGAAAAATGACATGGCCAAGATGAGAGATCCGAACGCACCGGCGGCTGCTCAACCCAAAGCGACGCCCGAGATGAGTTCGCCGTCTTCTGGTAGCGAGCCACCGACACGTGTTGAGGGCCAAGAGAAGGTAAAGGAGATTGTGGCGGAACAGGTGGCAGGACAAGAGGACAATGGTGTGGTGAAGGAGGATAAAGAAAAAGCGCCACCTTCGTAGTATTCCCTGTTCAGTGTGGGAGAGAAGTTTGAATGCTGCGTTTGAGCTTAGTATTTGTGAGCTCATTCGCTTGGTTTATGAGCTTTTTAATAGCTGATGACTTCCCATAATGATCAGCTCGAGTCGGAATAGGACATACTACTATTTAGATTTATACTCTTTTTTTACTGCTTGCAAACCTGAAAATCCTGAGGACGATTTGGTTCCGGCCGTGACCTTCAGTTCATTCAGGATTCCATTTCCCACCGCATTCCGGTAAATTTTCCCTCAGAGAGTCTCTTCTACCGATTCTGATGCTCCTTTACTTCAGAATCAACAATCTTTGGTCCAACGATTCCTCAGGACTCGTCACAACTCGCTGCTTTAGGCATCCAGCCCGAATGAATCACCTCGGTCGTGCAGCTAGTAGACTGTCTGGCACCGCATCTCACTGTTAAACATGTGAGCACAAATAGCAAGTTTCAGCGCTGGCCATCTCCCCACATCCTTCAATGTCTGGCTTCGCTGTCATGGCGATGACTCGTTCTATTCAATTGACTGTGTCCGCCTGTGATTTTTCGCTCCTCGTATACATCGCATCGCTCGACCCATCAAACCCTTCCTCGGAGTCCTTAGATGTCGCAGGAGTTCATCATTTCAAGATACTTTCGGACGTCCAAACCGTCATCAAACGAAGCCCGTACTCTATATCAAGGTAGGTACCCTCCACGAGAGTCATTGCCTCCGATTCATTACAAGGACGTGGCCGACGGAATACTCTATATCAAGGTAGGTAACCTCCACGAGAGTCATTGCCTCCGATTCATTACAAGGACGTAGGCTGACGGGAATGACTTATCTCAGTTCCTTTACTTTCTCCCTTTCCCGTTATGGCCGGCCACAGGAGTACCTATCAACTGACAATACTACTCTTCTATCTATTTCTTCGCGCCCGTCGAATTTCTGTTCTAAACATAATAGGTATATCCGATCCAAGCTATGACAAGCACTCTTTTGACTCCACCTGCAGTTCAAGGTAGCACAGATTTCAATAACTCGAATATGGAAGTCGTTTTCTGATTGTCAAAGGCCTGTGTTACAATTCTTGTACATATAGTATGCTCTTAACAACACTCTTGGCACCCACTCTTTTGTGACTTGATTTGAATCAAGAATATATTCTGGCACTGCAGATGACGCCTTGAATCTAGTCCTTCCACCGAATTTCTGATTGTCTTTACAATAGTGACCAGGGCGCGAGTACTTGGAAATGTATCTAGGCGTCAACCTGACCTCAGTTAGTACACATATAGTACGCTCTTAACAACACTCTTGGCACCCACTCTTTTGTAACTTGATTTGAATCAAGAATATATTCTGGCACTGCAGATGACGCCTTAAATCCAATCCTTCCACCGAATATTCTGATTGTCTTTACAACAGTGATCAGGGCGCGAGTACTTGGAAATGTATCTAGGCGTCAACCTGACCTCAGTTGCCGTTTAGCAAGCAAGACCCCATCCCTCAGGTACGAGTACAAGAGCTTCCACGAGAAGAATGGTACCGCGTTGAGTATACTTTCATTACAGGGGAGAACCCAGCGAGTCTTGGACTCGCTCGCAGAATCCTCTTCTTGGACGCTCACTCTCCGTTCGATCTACCCACAATTGCGCTGATGAAGTATGAATATGTATCGTTACCTCGAACCTGAACGCCTTTTGATTACAAAAATATCACTAATTGTCACCCGGTCTACTCATCAGAATGTTTCTTTACGGTCAAAGAATACAAAAAAACGTTGGAGAGGTGAACTGATGATAGAAAAAGATGGCATAACAAAGAAAACTCGGAAATTTCAAATAGGTTGCCGACTGTCAGTGTATTCAATGATTGTTATGCTTGATACCCGGTCGTTTAAGGGATAATTGCCAATGTTATATTCACGCGCCCGTCACGCACAGGCAAGCGCTGACATATTGGGCGTCCACACGGTGGACATCTCGTGCCGAGACTAATTGCGGTAGTCTGCCACCCAAGGACAATCAGGCGCTTGTTTTCCTAGTGGGGGAAAATCGTGAGAAAATCACGATAAGATGCTCTTAAGCTCTTAACCAGCACTCCAGCGTCTGAACACACGGCTTCCTGCTTTCTTGTCATGTCATTCTTTGGGAATCTGCTCTTAAATCCGCGCTCTTTTGAAGATTCACCTCTTTTTGTGCCGAGCTTATTGAGATATCTATGTCAATCAATCAAGCACTTACCACTATACCACAGATGGAAGGCTATCTTTCTCAGGGTTGATACTAGGCAACAAGAATCCAGGATATTCTCTTTGGACATAAACACTCTGTCTGAGTTATTCGCCGTGAGCAGACAAATGCGCGCGACATCTATACTTTCCCGTTGTTGGAAGGGTTGACAACGCGGAAGCGGCATGGCAACTGGCAACGCAGCGAGTCTTATTTACTTAACCCTTTCCCAACTGAATGCAGGACCACAACAAGGTGGTAACTTCATTCACTGCCCTCTACACCGAGTCACATTCACTGTCAGCGATCCTGAAAAATCCTGGATCCGATGGTATCCTGACCATGAATCTCGTGCGCTGAATTCGCGCGCCAGGTGTTTGCAGTGAAGGTCTTCCGAGCCACAAAAAAGAATTTTCGTCCTCTTGCTTTTTGTCTCACAAGCATGTGGAGTAAAAGCTCATTATGACTCTGATGTACGTTCGTTCGAGAAACGAATGTGGAAAATGACACGGAAGAGGACCCCATATGGCACAGCGACGGCAGCGCCTTTCGAGTCCGTGGCATAAAATCTCATTTCTTTTCTTGTATTCTTTGCGGGATTGCTGGCTGCTTAGATCGCAGATATCCATGAGATCCCTCAGTGAACCGCAGTTAGACGGCAAGGGTAGTAACAGCATCCAATTTCCGCTGGCAGCGCTCAGGGAATCACCTCAACAGACCGAGTAGCTCGAGGCTTTCGATCAATGTTATGATTTGTTGACTCACGACAGAGCACAGCTCTATTGTTCCTTACCATGCCTACTGTCTCTTCTGCACATCTGGTCCCAACTTTAGATGACGCGATGACAAGAATGTCGTGTGTCTCTGGGGCACGTTTCAGTCGCCCTATTTGAGGAAACCTCGGCTCGGAGTATGGCTGTGACATCAACGTATTCACTAGTCCAATATGTCAGTTCCTCGCACTACCATAGGTTTAAGTCCCTTTGAGGCAAGGGATACCGTCCTCAGTTGAAGGAAACTCGTGGACATCTTCGGTTCTCTGAGCTATCTCCAACGTACAAATATAGGCAATATTCTATCAAGGGTATTGATATCTGACTCGGCACGCTCGATTCTGATGTACCCTACGTCCAGCTTATTGTGTGACGGTTATTGGTTTGTGGGTATACCAGAAAATTCTTGTTCTCTTTTGTGGGTATCAACCTTTGACAAGTAGTACTAGTGGATCGTCGTTAGCACTGCTTTCTCAGGAGCAGTTACGACTCTCCGAACGATCCTCCTACCACCTTTCGGAGTTTCAAAAGGAAAATGCAAAAGAATCTGCAAATATTTCAAATTCGCAGTGCGCAGCATGCAGTGTACCAAGCATCCGGTTTGTATTATCCGATTGAAGAGCTGGTTCCTGATCAACGTCTTTTTATGTCGCGGCGAAGGTCGACAGCAAAATCCAAATCCAGCATTGGCTGTTCGTGGAGGGGCTGCGATCTGTCTATTGTTCCCCTTTCACAGATAGTTTCAAGTTGAGTGTGACTGGGCCATGCTGGGGCATAGCGCCACATTGGTACCAGATGAGAACCAATACTTATTGTGGCGGAGATAAAATCGAGCTCGGGGCCGGATTTCTCAGTGTGCTTACAGAGATGACTCAACTCACTCTCCATCCGCAATCATTTTGGCCGCCAACCGAGAACCCCAAGCAATCGATCTTGTTTTCCTCACACTGAGGTTCTGTAGTTTGATGGAATTCCGACGGCAGCTAATCTACGTCACCGTGCAGGATTGTCGTGTTCAATAACCAAGTTGGCTTCTACTGTAATTGGTTCTCTGGGAACGGAGTGCTCATGACAATAGATTCTTTGTTCGATTAATCTAGTTGGTCAGGTGCGTGAAATTGTCCGCGCCGCATATCCAGCAGATTGAAATGCCGCCTCAACGCTCACGACTTGGGTATTGAACCTCAGTTCTCAGCCATGTTGGGAGTTTCAGTGAATCGTTTTCGTTCTCGAGTTACCAGCGGGGCCCATGTTTTCCCCTTGGATCCCCCCTTAATTCCTTAGTCGGGGACCATTGACCATCAACACTCAACCTTGCCTCTCACCCTCGCAGATAAAGCTTCCCAGGAAATTGCTGTTAAACGTGTGTGGGTGGTTCAGAAAGCACTGATTTGAGCATGATTCTAGTGTACGATCGGCATGGGAATACTGATAGCCCGCCACATTGGCTCTGCGGACATGAGTAATCAGTGAGGAAGTGAGTTTGTTTGCTCGAGGCTGACATTGTAGCACCGTCTGGGGCAAACTTGAGTTCAATCACGGACGGTGGAGTTGACTCATACATCTAAACTTCTGGCAGAGCACTGTGCGTATTTTCTGTGACTCCCGAAACTTCTTTAAGAGCTTTAGGTCGACTGGAGCGCCTCTCCTCTGCTGCGCGATTGCGTCCTTTGCCAGTGCTGCAAGGCTTTGAGTCAAGACGCCCGTGAGTTCTTCTCTAAAGTCCAGTGGACTCCGAACTGCATTAACTGAGAATGAGAAGGGGTAATAATTAGATGACGGGGTAAGAATGAAATACAGGGTTCGCTACGCTACATTAATACATATAGGAGTAGTGTGAATATTTGGAGTACAAAGATGAGCCCATGAATAGAAATACACGAGAAGAAGAGTATGGAGAAACAATTCGGTCATCACAAGAATTATTGTCAGAAATTATATCAACTTGTAACCGTCGACTGTCGGAGACTTAACTCCTAGACAGACTACAGACGAAGGTGCCATATTCAATTGCTGAGCGAGTCATTTCTTGTAGGCGCAAAATAAAAGGGGGTTGTAGAGGGCACGAGATGCCTCCAACTTCTCATTCTCAAGTGAGATGGAAAAGTTGATTACTGCAGCACTATGCTAATTTCGCCGGAGTCGGAGATTTGCGTAGTTGGTATGGCATCGACAGAGTTCATGGCAGTGCCAGTGGGAGTGGAAATGGGTGCCGATTCAGCCGCGGAGGACCGAGCAGCGGCAGGTACACGCGGCCAAGTCACGATTAACATACCGGCTCGAATACAAGCACTGACTTCAGATGGCTAGAAAAGAGAGCTAATGAGTCACCAAAAATCATTCTGAGAAATGGCTTTGCTTACCTTAATCCCTTCTGGTGCAGGAACACTGCGAAAAAATGATCCATATCGCAGCTCTTTAAGGGAGGGTGGTATAGAAGAAGTGACTGGATTACCCGTCCTCATAGGCGCTGTGGATGAGTTATGTGCAACATTGGTAACGCCTCCAAATGGCTTTGTAGAGATTAATTGGGTTGGAGCCTCTTCTGGCACGCCCTTCGCTACAGCAAGGGCCTCTTTAGATGGATCTATCCTTGTTCCTTTCACGATTATTTGCCTGTCCTGGATCTGGAGCTCCATGTCCTCGTGTTTTACTCCAGGGAGCTCAAAAATGGCGATAATATTTGGAGAGGAAGGATCATCAACAAAGTCCATCCTAGTTGTCAGTCCGTGAATGTCTATAGCCGATCAACAAACTGAAGAAAACTTACCGAGGTTTCCAATTGCCACTACATTGTTGATTGGGCCGTGCTGGACGAAGGATGCCAGCTTCCACTAGTTGGTGAACCTTCGCTCTGACACCTTTAAATACGGCGTCTCGATAGTGATTCGCGTATTGCTGGGAACCATGCTTGAATGACTTGGACAGCGCTGGAGATGGTGCAGGAGGGGGCATCGTGGTGTTTCAGAAAGCTTTAGTGGACTTCAAATCTATGTCTAAGGCCCGAGTATTTATAGGCGCAAAGACTTCGGAGCGATGACTCATTACCTCATCTCACTTGAACGCGGGACCCCGGATCGCTAGATCTCCCTATTCTAAGAGTGAGCAAACTGGGATGACTCAGTGTAACCCGTGAAGCGGTG
Organism: Leucoagaricus sp. SymC.cos; assembly: GCA_001563735.1. Classification (NCBI taxonomy): domain Eukaryota; kingdom Fungi; phylum Basidiomycota; class Agaricomycetes; order Agaricales; family Agaricaceae; genus Leucoagaricus; species Leucoagaricus sp. SymC.cos. The sequence goes on from KQ962915.1 coordinate 24,135, forward strand.
CCGGATTCCAGATCTCAGAACTCGCTCAAGCTTTGTGAGCGAAACAGCTGGAGAACATTTCGAGGCGGCCCCTAGGACACTCTGGAAGCTTCATAGTAGTTTGCGTCATCCGGCACTTGGGACTAGACTACGTTGATGACTAAGGAGTCCACAACACAACCCAAGAGATTATCAAGCTGTAAAGGTGTGCATAGAAGATTGGGGAAGAGCAGCGAATGTTATGCCCGCGATGGACGTTCTGGAGACAGTGCACCTCCTACGAACCAAGCGGTTGTCATTCTCCCCCGCGTGACGCGTGACTATTCATCCCGGGTCGTGACCAAGCCACTTACCAAACCAAAGGTTGGTACTGGCAGCTACCACTTCCTCTTTCCTCGAACCGACTTTCACCATGAGCAAGGTTGTTTTCGGTTGGTTTCTTTTGTGCCTTGATCTTCTTATCTCTCATCTTCTTTTAAGTTGGGAATGTGCCGTATAACATGGGCGAGGAGCAGCTCATCGATGTTTTCAAGACTGTTGGTCAAGTTATCGGATTCAGGTACCTTGTCCAGGAGCTTGCTATGGAATGTTTGACTGATCTGCCGGCTCAGATTAGTTTTTGACCGAGAAACAGGAAAACCCCGTGGTTATGGTTTCTGCGAATTCGCCGGTATGTTTAACGACACTTAAAGCATTGTGTAATGCATCAAACTTGACTATTCTTCCCTTCCTACCCTCGCAACCTACTCCATCTGCACGGCTTGCAATCGTGTCTGCAATATGGCTGCACTTGCCTCGCGATTTTGGAATAACTCGATTGCTGTTGCCTGATCGTTTCAAAACATCTCCTGAATTACTCTGCTAATTGTCCTCTGCTATTGAACCCCTCAATGTCCAACACACTTCTGTCATCACTTGCATTCCACTGCATGATAAATGAATTATGTGTGATCGACTATTTGATGCATTGCGCTTCTTCCCGCCTTTCCTCGATCAATCTCGTTCCCTGATTCGTTCCTCCAACCCTCGCAAAATTGAAAATCACCCATCTCTCGGATCGCCCAACAGACCATGAAACTGCCTTGAGCGCTGTTCGCAATCTTAATAATGTCGACGTCGGCGGAAGGCCACTTCGAATTGATTTGGCTGATTCGGATCCATTTCTTGAAGGGAAGACTACGGTCCGCGGTGAACTGGTTGACGGAGGAGTCCCTGGTCCTGCAGAACCTCGACATAGAGGCGGTGGACGTGGGCACGATGGCGATTTCATGTCTCAGCTACCTCCTGGTGTCCATGTCCCCAAAGGAACAAGCGTCCTCGACCACATCAGCGCAACTCTTGCAAAGATGCCTGTTAGCCAACTAATGGAGGTGTTAGCGCAGATGAAAGTGAGTTTTTGTCCCTCCAACTCGGTCTGCTTCGTGCCTTGGATCTCACCACATCGCTATTCACTAGGCGTTCATCATCACACATCCGGAGCAAGCACGACAGCTTCTTGTCAAACATCCCCAATTGTCATACGCACTGTTTCAAGGACTGTTGTTGAATAATATTGTTGATCCTGCTATCCTTCAACGAATGCTTGAGCAAACTGGAGGCCAATCTGCCCCTCCTCCCTCAACGCCCCCCCGCGGCCCTCCAATGGCACCACCTCACCTGTCTCAGCCACCCTTTGCCCCACCGCCACACATACCTTACCAAGCGCCACCACCTATGGGCGGAATGCCTCCACCTTCGTCGCTTCCGCCAGCATCGGCGATGTTTCCGCCATCCTACTATCGACCACCGCCTCCTACAGGAACTACGCAAGCGTCTATGCCTCCACCGCCCGCACCTACAGTACTTCAGCCAGCAGCTGGAACTCCTGCTATTAGTGATAGTCAGAGGGTTGGTGTATTTGCTTCATACAGCATGGATGAAATTGACATAGACATCTCTTCATTGCTAGGCGATGTTGATGCAGGTACTTTCGTTAACATCGGAACAAATCAACGGGCTTCCGGAGAAAGAGAGAACGGCTATTTTGCAACTGGTAAGTTCTCATTCCATGGCTCGCTTTGACGCGCGCCTAATACAGGTATTCAACAGCGTTCTCAGTTTGGGAATCTGACTTCATGATATCTGACACCCGGAGACCTTGGAATTTGTGAGAGAGACACCCCCAACTTGACGATCTCCACTGCGACACATGGCCTGCTTGATCCCCTGTTCTTTCTTACTTACGACGGATCACAGGACGGCATGGACTTTCTAATCTGTCACTTCCGTGTTTGTTCCGAAGGACGTATTGTCTATTAACTAGAGTATCTATGAAACATGAATAGAGAAGGCTTAATTAACCGCCTCGAGGCTCCAGCGTGACGCAGTTGCCACAAAATATAGGACCCCTGATAATCCCTATATAGGCCGCAGGCGGATTCCGGACTGAATTGGGCATATCCGGCCGTCAGGCCGGAGGAAAATCCGGACAGATGTGCCATTGGGGCCCGAATGCCGCAGGTAGGATTCCGGACACCAGCACTTGCAAGTACCCCTAGGCCGTAGGAAAAACGGACAAATTGGTGAGCGGGAACTGCGCTGAACCGTGCTGAGTCCGGACACCCTCGAGCTTGAAGGAAGGTCAATGACGATAATGCTATTTCACTTGCTTTTTGTATTTCAAATTTGCGTTCATTATTGTAGCCCTTTGTTTACTGGACCTCAAAATCACGTTACATTTGTTGATCCCATTTTTTCACCCCTCACTCAAATTATTGAATTCTTAAACTAAATATCAAGATGAATATCCAGGATTCTGACGACGAGAAGACCTAAAGACCGGGATGTTTTTCGGTCTCTTTGCAAGGGATTGGCAGAAATTCGGGCAGCTGTGCAGAAGCTTGGGCAGAGGGAGAAGAAATCAAGTGGGAATGAAAGTATTTGATTGTCAATCACGTCTGTGTGGTAGATACTGGTCTGTCTGGTAGTAGGATTTTTTTTTTACGATTTTTCACGATTTTTCACGATTTTTAGAGGCCGCAGGCAAATTTCCGGACAAGTTTTCCAAAAATTGGTCTGAGGCCGGAGGAAATTCCGGACAAATCTGGGCCTTGGAGACCCCTGTCCGGACATCATTTTGCGCAAGGCCTCCTGCGGCCTATATAGGGATTATCGGGGGTCCTCAAAATATTCAGTCGGAGCCTCGAGGGCCACAACGCGGTGTGCCAACCTGTCGGCGTTTAACTTTGTGATGGTGATGCCATCAATGATAAAATCGAGGAGCCGTTGGATCGTTTTATCATCAAGACTCGGGTTTCCACCGTCAGCCAATACTCGAATGGCTTAACATCGTGGAGTGTAGGAAAAAGCATGCCGGGGCTCGCTAACCTTTCCAGTCCAGTGGCTTGAAGCACCAATACCGTGGGGAACAATGCAACGGAATGAATCGTCGCAATCGCTCGGGCAACGCAAGGAAGTCGATATTTGGACGCTCTCATCTAGGCAACTGTGTATCCGACCGCTGGCTCAACCAGAGATAGAGAGACTCCGTGTCTCAGCTTTTGGTGGTGTGGCCGGAATTAAGGTGGAATTTCACTGCGTTGAACTGCATTGCTGCTAAGGCTCTTGTGAGCCATGTTGGGTACAGTAGCGTAGAACGCATCGCCTATATTTCCCGGCCGGAAAGTCAGCTTGAAGCTCTACTGACGGGTAGTTATATCATTAAGTGGTCCTGGGTCTCATTTTTTAAAAAATGGGTTGATTTCTCCTGAAGGTCAGACAGCTTGAAGCATGTAGCCTGCCACAAGTCATGCTCGTCACTTCCATGTCGGTATAGGCAAAAATGAAGGTTATCTTCAGCAATTCCTTCTGGTTCCCGAGTACGACCGTATTCGAAGTTTGCCGCGGCCCAATGTAGGCATTGTTTCGGAATGGGCTCACGACTGGTGGCACCAGAAGAGATAAACGGAATTTCGTTGATGTAACTCACAAGAACTATCCTATCCGTGCAGCTTTTACGTAGATCATGGGAAACTGTCATAGCAGAGTGTCTGAATGACTCCGAGATCTCTCGTCTGAACCGACGACAAAGAGGGGGTTCTGTAAGCTCTAGTTCAACAGTGCCCACCTCATTTACGTTCGGATGACAGATGTGCTTTCCTCTTACCATTATGAGTCAGCTGTTGAGTCAGTTGACGAAGTTTTGACAGAGGGGACTCCTTGTGAATTAATGTTATGCACGCTATCGAGGTTTTGGGAGTAAGGAGTAGGGGGCACGAGCCAAGTACTTACAAGTGATCGATACCGTGGGAACAACATGCTAGATTTGCACCGGCTAATTCTACATTTCTCTTTCCAGATTTTGGAACGTGACTAAATCGATTGGATGTTGGCGAAAAGACTCCTTCCTCTTCTTCCAGGATTAAGCCGGTCATCTATACAACTCTGCCACGTACATCTACGTTACCACAGAACCGTCTGGTTACATCCCCCACTTTCAAGATCTTGTGCAATGGCGCATCCAATCGCTTCTACATTCCACCCCGTGCAAATACCCGCGCTTGAGAACCAACATACTGCTAGCGCACCTCAAAATCAGAAACCTGCCAAGGAAAAAAAGGCAAAGGCTACTCCTGGCTCTGAATACCCCCTAGAGGTCGGTTCTGTTTTTCTGGCAAAAATCTAGCAATGCGCCCATGCGTGACTCGTAGCTTCGACCACCTCCTGCGTTCTTCGATCATCGTATCAAAATTTTTGAAGAATTGAAAGCAGAATATGACGCTTTCGTTGCTGGTCAGTCCTTGACTAGTCCTGTTACTTAATAAACCCAATCATTTGCCTCTCAGCGCAATCACGCGAAGGAATTACCATTACTCTACCCGATGGCTCAGAACGGAAAGGGAAGAGCTGGGAAACATCTCCGTTGGACATTGCAAAAGAATTGTCGAAGAGTCTTGCTGACCGGGTTGTTATTTCTAAGGTACGTCATAGGGTCTACTTATCCATATGCTTTCACCTAGCCCGCTCATAGGTCGATGGCGAACTTTGGGATCTTGAACGTCCCCTCGAGAAATCTGTCAAGCTTGAACTTCTCGATTTCGAACACCCCGAAGGTGCGCTTTCACTATTTGGCTCGCAGTGCATACCTAAAGTTGATTTCTATTAGGAAAGAAGGTCTTTTGGCATTCTTCTGCTCACGTTCTCGGTGAAGCTGCTGAGAGGCACTATGGTTGCCATTTATGCCTTGGTCCTCCCACCGGTGACGGATTCTTCTATGAGATGTCCACCGACAGGCCTGTTACGAACGCCGACTATCCTGCCCTAGAAAAGGTTTCGGAAATGGCGATCAAGCAAAAGCAGAAGTTTGAACGTCTAGTTGTGTCGAAAGAGAAATTGCTTGAGATGTTCAACGTGAGTTTGTCGATCCCATGGAAACTTGCTCCATGCTCAGGTCAACACCTTGCTAGTACAACAAATACAAGCAATATCTCATCCAAACCAAGGTGCCCGATGGCACCTCTACCACAGTTTACCGATGTGGACCCATGGTTGATTTGTGTGTTGGACCTCATATTCCCAACACAGGAAAGATCAAGGCGTTCATGGTTACTAAGGTATTCTTCAGGATTTGTGCGCCGTCAAAATGGCTTATATGAGTCCTCTAGAACTCAGCCTCGTATTTCCTCGGTGATGCTACCAATGATTCACTCCAACGTATTTACGGCATCTCCTTCCCAGACAAGAAGCAACTCGTAGACTACAAGGCTTTCCTCGCCGAAGCTGCTAAACGTGACCATCGAAAGATTGGCAAAGAGCAAGAGCTTTTCTTCTTCCACGACCTCAGCCCAGGAAACTGCTTCTTCCTGCCTCATGGCACACGCATCTATAATGCACTTGTAGAGCTCATGCGCTCGGAGTACTTCAAGCGCGACTATCAAGAAGTTATCTCTCCTAATATGTATAACAGCAAGCTGTGGGAGACTTCAGGACATTGGCAAAACTATAAGGACGACATGTTCCTGCTGGATGTCGAGAAGGAGAAGTGGGCATTGAAGCCCATGAATTGCCCAGGCCATGCCTTGATCTTTGACTCGAGAGATAGAAGTTACAAGGAGTTGCCCATCCGCATGGCCGAGTTCGGTATTATTCATAGGAACGAAGCCTCCGGTGCTTTGACCGGCTTGACGCGAGTGCGAAGATTTGTACAGGATGATACCCATGTGTTTTGCATGCCATCTCAAATCGAAGAGGAGATCGCGGCTCTGTTCGATTTCATGAAGCATATTTACGGTCTCTTCGGGTTTGAATTCAAGCTAGAGCTTTCCACGCGCCCCGATAACTATCTTGGAACCATCGAGACTTGGGACCAGGCTGAGGAGGTACGAAGGAGCCCCGTCATTCCACATCGCATGCTCATGTGATATTCCTTCTAGCAACTGAAACAAGCTCTTGAGGCCGATTATCCAGATCAATGGGAAATCAATCCTGGCGATGGTGCTTTCTATGGTCCGAAGATTGACATTACCATCCGGGATGCACTTCGCCGATCATTCCAGTGTGCTACCATCCAACTGGACTTCCAGCTTCCAGAACGATTCAACCTGAAGTATCGATCTGCAGATGAGGCGGCTGCACGACCTGTCATGATCCATCGTGCAATCCTGGGTAGTCTCGAGCGATTCATCGCCATCATCACCGAACACTTTGCTGGCAAATGGCATGGATAGGATTCTCTTGCTCTCGTAAATTCATGCTGATGATCCACTGCCTTCTATCTCAGGCCATTCTGGCTTTCACCGCGCCAAGTTCTGGTAATCCCAGTTGCCGCCCCTTACGTGAGTTTCTAAACTCTAGAACGTTATTTTGGCTGTGTCTCTGACATTGGCTCCTTTCTTTCGGCCTCTTAATATTTTGACCTCCGACACCTTGGCTGGGTCATGAACTATAGAAAGAATACGCAGCAGAAGTGGCAGGGCGCCTGACAAAACTTGGGTTGTGGGCTGACGTGGACAATGGCGAAAACACACTGCCCAAGAAGATTCGCAACGGAGAGATTGCGCAGTACAATTTCATCCTCGGTTGGTGTCTTCCATGTTCTTGGCATAGACTTTGCAGCTCATTGGACCTGTCTCGGATTCTCACCTTATTTCTGTGCACGATCTCTGTTTCAACGTCTCTCGCAATGCTGTTCATGGTTGACTGCGGATTGTCGACTCCTTGCTCGCTTGGATACTCCCTTTCTACGTTACCCTCAATGTCATTGCCTCCTTCCCGAATGCTGTTACCGATCCACACTACGCACCACCCGACTGCCGGCGTCGTTAACGATCGCCCATGCTTACGTCATGGATCTCCAATCGGGACCCCGGAAATTTCCGCATGTTGCGTGGCTGTGCACACCCACGACGTTCAACGGTATTTGTTTGTCTCCGTGTGCACCTGGAAACATCTCGAAACACGTGGATCTCATCCGGTTATGGGTAACCGCACCTACCCGAAATCACTGGCTGTACTGGGTTCTACACTGAAATCTTGTAGTGGTCGGTCAAGAGGAACTCGACGCGCGCTCCGTCAACGTGCGTAATCGTGATGATGTAGGCACTAAGGCCCGCTCCGAAACTATTCCCTTGGACGAAGTAGTCCAGAAGCTTATGGCGCTGAAAGAAAGCCGAAGTTTGGAGAACAAGCTTGTTTGAAATGGGCTATGCTTGTTGTCAACCTAAATGTAGACAAGGGTCTGTTGTTGGAATAGCTGACTATATCCACCACCTCGTTATATGACTGAAGTTGAATGACAAGATCGTTTCGGACAAAATTGTGGGTAGAGGTAAGCTGTCTGACTGAGTACATCATAAAATTAGGCGGACACAACGTAATACAAGCGGCCCTCGGTACGTAGCAATCTGGTCTGGTCAAGTAGCTTAGCGAGCTAAGTGGGCTATGGCAGCCAATCAACAGGACGAGAAGAACCAGAATCATCATCCTCACTAATGGAAAGTGGGAAGCCGGTTAGCACAAGCTGCCTCAGAGCTCGCTGGGTAGTCTCCGACCACTCGATCGCCCTATGGACTACGGAGACTTCGAAGCTCGGTACATCGGGCGACCTGGTCAAAAGAAGGATAAAGGTAGAAATCATGTCTCCTATCCGCGGGGCCAGAAGGAGTGTTCCTAGTGGCGGCAGACGATAGGGTTCTATCCTGCGATCGTCTCTGGTGAAATCGTCAACCTTAATTCGCCTAAGTCGAGGAAATTGCCCGATGTGCTCTACCATCCACTCAATGGCACGCCGCGTTGTCAATGTGTCCCCCTGGAGTATGAGAGTTACTTCTTCAATCGACTCTGGACAACGTTGTGGAAAGTAACTGAAGAGACAAATCTCCTCGTGAACCCGTTCTTCTGAGAGGCGCAGGATTTGAAGCGTTGAAAGCAGTCTATCAAGAAAAACCTGAAGTTGTGGGACGCGGCTGTGCTCTTTGAACGCCCACAGCAATGTGAGATTTTGGAGAGAGGGCAGATGAAGATGTAAAAGCATTGCCTCTACAAGTTGTCCTTCTGATAGCTCCCACTGAAAGGTGGTCAGATGCCCACGAGCTACAGGCGTAGTCCAAGGCTCCCCGAGGTAGTAAGCACTGGGGTGCATATGATTATGCAGAGTCGAACGATATGACCGGATTCGATACTCTACCAGATTTAGGTAGGCAAGGAGTATGCCAAGACATGCGCACAAATCTGCATCGTCGAGCAAAACGGTGGTAACTGTCGACCAGGAATCGTTTGACGGGCTGTCAATGGGGAAGCAGCCGACGAGGTGTAAACTCTGGAGCTGGGAGAGTTGGTGAAAGGACAGAGGAGGATATTCCACCGCATAACGCTCTGTGTGGAATGCGAAAGACGTCAGTAGGGATAGCTGAGGTACGAGGGCCAACCATCTTGGTGATGCTTCCAGCAGTTGTAGCGACCTGATTCGGCCCAGATTTCGGAGAATGGTCATATCAATGGACGGGTGAATAATTCGATCCCAAGACTCCTGATTGACTCCCCATGGGAGCACATTCAAAGACGACAGCCTGAACAACAGCTCGATATTTATCGCTAAATTTCCGGACTGTTCAAAGAAAAGATGCAGTAAATTAGCGTTGCTGCCCGCATTAAGCATGGTATCTTTCTTCTCGTAGTATTCGAGGTGAATGTTAGTCCACAATTGCGGATTGGAAAAGACAACCTTCCTCCGTAAGGAGGAGACGTCCGCAAGCACTAGCTGAGTGTGTTGATTGCCACAGGCTGATCTCAGGTCATTCTGCTGGCACGCAAGCTCAAAAATGACCGTAAGTATTTCCGTAGGGATGATGCACCTCGGTGACTGGATACTGTTGGTTTTTGTCAGGATTGATGGTCGTTGCTTGTGGAGGTCCGCAATCTGTACGTCAATGCTGTTAATCTCACCATAGAGGCAAGGAATATCAGGGTCTGGTGAGTATTGAGCTCGTGAGACTGAGTAGATAAGACCGTTATGTGTGCATATAGTACTCACGGTCACCTTTCTTCGTGGTCGGTCGCTAGGAAAGTGGATAGCCAAGAAGCCGACGAGCCAGAGGCACCCAGGTGGTATACCGTGTATTTCTTGCCAAATGGACCCAAAATTTCTACTAGATTCAGTCAGAGCTGTTGACCAGCCTAGCTCGCTTGATCAAAAGGGATCTGACCATGGCCTGGGAAACCTCTCCAACTTAGTCGGCAAACGCATTGCTTATGATTTTGTTTTTCTGATCGGTTTTTTTTTCTTGTTTCCATATCGGATATGTCGTGCCTCCAACCGCAACTAGTCTACATACAAGCTGCTACTTCCAGGCTGGAGTGACTGTAACATCACAGGAATACAAGAGATCGCAAGATATTGGACAAACAGTGACTATTTGGACTGTCCGGAGAAAGCATGATGCATGTAGAGTTATCATTTTAAGCCCGACGCCACTGAATAATCTCGAGAAGTGAATGCTGAGGACGTGGCTCGGTACGCAACCAGTCTGCGGTGTAAACGAGACCAAATGCACAGGGTTCTACGATCGACAAAGCAAAGCCTCCGATGGCAAGTGTCTCGTAGCTCCTTTGTCTCGTCTGACCAGTCGGCTCGCCTATGAACTAGACTTATCTCAAGATTGTTGATATGTTTCGCCTGCGACAGGACAATTTCTTGAAGGAAATATCCTACATTCGAGTACTACATAAGATCAGCCTTATCCCCCGCAGCCTGTACCGGCCCATAGCCGGTTCCGAGTCACCATCCTCCAGTCTATTGACTTGAACCCGTTTCAGGCGGGTAAAACGAAAGAGATCTTGAGCCAACCATTCGAGTGCTTCAGACAGAAGCGAAGAATGATCATGACAGCTCGGAACCAGTCCCTCTACTTAACTGCAGTGGGGAGGAAGCTGATTACAAGGGAAATTTCCTGGCTGTCCGTCATGACTTGTTGGAAGACGGAGTCTCGAGAATGTAGATGGGACACGACACAGGAATTCCCGCACCTCAGGCACCGAATTGTAATCAGATGCAAGGGTTCGAGTCAGTGAAAGTTCCCGGAGGGCTGGAAGGTACTCCCAATTCTTGATACAAGTCTGCCCGGGCGAGAAGTAAATCCCGATGGAAATTTTCAAGGTGTGGACGCACTACTGGTACGACCCACTCTTCATAAGGAACTGATAACCAATACGATCGGACTGCGATTGCACGGAACTCGATGATGTTCGGACAGGCGAGGAGCAGGTTGATACACGTGCCCATCCAAATGTTTTTCAAAAGCAGCGTGATGAGGCTGGAGTAAAATGTCCCAGGTGAAACACATAAGGAGGAACGTCCTTCGAGAGTGTTATTCTAGAGGTAATCAGAACTGGAAAAGGAGTCGGGGGGAGCGTTATATGCGTCAAGCGTTCGCGTCGTCAGAGAAAACTCGGTGACATGAGAGATCAGAGATGTAATCAAACCAGTTTAATGAAGGTTGTTGCAACTTTAACCTCCTCATACGATGTAAATTCTCAAAAACAACTTTGTCTATCTCCTCGTTGATGAGAACGTCGATGAATGTATCGGCGTCTGGGTCCGATGCGAGAATGTCTGTAAGGGAGATGGTGTTGAATGTGAGGTCCAGGCCCAAGGCCAGTGCACTATTGGACTCCTCCAAAAACAGACGCAGCGGGTCCATGTGACCTCCTTCAAAACGCGTAGGTTCATCTTTCTGGTTGAAGGTGATGCGGATGCCTGTCCACAACCTTAGAATTGAATGAATGACTTCTCGCCATAGAGAGGGCACACTGGCGGGGGTGACTTGAACGTAAGGGTGAGGTGTAAGTTCTTCATCGAGTTCGGCGAATGCTGAATTACATGATGAAACACAGGGTCTCGGTGGGGAGGTTACGGGTAGAGTATTGTATAGTGTTGATCCTTTTCAATGTGGATGTCCGCTGTTTGTGGAGGCTGACGATGGCGTTTTCAAAACGTTCTACCTCACCGTAGAGTAATAGTAGGTCACTGTCCGTCGAAACGCCATAGCTAGACGGTGTATCCTGAAAACATCGGCATCTGTATAAATCCATAATGGGATGAGAGTCGTTGGTGTTGTATTGCTATTGGTGCAGGTTGGGTAGGTATATACATGGGTGTCTGACGTAGACAAATCATCTCCCTCCGGTAGCTTCGAGACAATGCGAATGACAGATACCGTGCAGTTGGAATTGAATGAAATAGATGCCAAAAGCCAAATCATCTCCCTCCGGTAGCTTCGAGGCAATGCGAATGACAGATACCGTGCAGTTGGAATTGAATGAAATAGATGCCACATTACATGACGAGAAAAAATCCAGACGACAGCAACACAAGCATGAACAAAACCGGAACCTAAGATTCTAACTGGTCTACCCGCCACACTTTCATGACGCCTGCACGATCACCACTCACGATACCTCCTCTAAAGGGTGAGTCAATACATAGCAAACAAGTTATCACATCCTGATGATTTTTCAGCAAATTCTGTTGACTGTTTGCAATCAATGATATCCGCTGTGCCGGACGATTGCTATGAATACCACTTGGAGTAGGTGGACAAGTTTCGACGTATATTGACGCGTTTCCCCCGGCAAGACTGCTTGAACTCGAAGGACATCAACAACCAGTGATCAAGAGTACCAAGAGATGCTATTTACCTGAAAGAAGGTCGCTCTTGTTCCGATTCTAAACCACTTAGAACGGTAGTTCGTTCTATCTTCCCCATATCCCAGAATCTGATCTTTCTATCCTCAGAGCCTGTAATCATGAAACCTTTGCCACCACTCCTCGAAGGATTTGAGTCTACCATAAGGTCATTGAACTCGGATCTCTGTGACATTGAATGCCCACCGAAATCCAGTCCCACTACCATGGCACGCACATCGGGCGCAGGTGAAGGAAGCATCTCGGCTTTATTCGCTCCTGTAAGTTCACCAGGCAATCGACGTTCCGAACCATCACTCATACCACTTTGAGATTGTGTTTGCCTTGCGCGGACAAGAGCAGCAATAGCAGCGGCAGGTGATGTGTCAGCGCTCGTTGCGGCTGTTTCTTGTGGTTCTGGCAACGGGTCAGACATCGCACCCGTCCTAGTCAAAAAGGTCTCCACAAGCACAGATTTCTCAATGTCCCAAACTTCAATCAGAGTTGTCACCTTACGTTCCGATGTCGTCTTCTTCGAGGCTTCGACAGCGACCATAACCCACTTCCCCCGTCCCTTGGCTGGGTGAACGACACACTGGTGCACACGGACGGAGCGTCCCTGTGTAGATGCAGATACTCCGACATGCCAACTCTTGAGCATCAACCCGAACCTTCGATCCCAGAGTGTTAGAATACCAGCAGAGGTTCCCACGATAATCCACGTTCGTTTACGGTCGATGCACATGCATGTGAGTGGTCCATACTGTCTCGGGTTCTCCATCTTCTGGAGAACACGCATCGTTCGCAAGTCGAGCACGATGATGTTCGAGTGAGTTGTCGCGAGGATCAGATTTGACGCTGCATCTGTTCGCATCAAAGTCGTGTTAGTATCAGCTCAACGCAGCGATGAAGGGAACTTACCAGAGTTATAATGGACCATGCAAGTTACATATTCTCCAGGGATGTCCACCCGATACTCCCGCACGACTTGTAACTTGCCGTACTTTGGTAAAGCACCACTCTGTTGCACATGTACCTTCACGATGTGAACGCTACCATCATCGGCCGCACTTGCAAAGCAATGTGTTCCTTCCAGTATACAAACACACTTGATCCGTGCGTGGTGTTGTCCGTACGTATGTCGCGGTTTGCTAGTGACATTCCTTTCAAGCCTCGTTGTATCCCATATCTTGACTGTCTTGTCATCGGACCCGGAGATGAAGAACATATGGTCGGGAGAAACCGCAAGGGAAGTGATGGCCTCGGAATGAGATGTAAGGTTAGCAATGAGAGTGACTTCAGTTCGCCGACTTGAGCCATCTCGTGGGGTAAACGTATGCCGTACAGCGCCTCTCCTGCGAACAGGGCCTTCATGCACCTTTGGACCGAAATCGTTTTGTAGCTCACGATTGTTATCCAAATAAAGGCCCTCTAAGAGATGGCTGATCCCTGGATCTTGACCATCTGCTGCTGGTTGAAAAAGAAGCTGGAATAGAGGAACCAACTACAGACGTACCATAAGTAGAAATTGGTTGCATGGAAGGTTGTCGTGACCTAGGATGAGGTCTCATGGCAGTTGCAGCGGAGACAGGAGAAGATCCTCCTGACCCTTCGGCATCTCTAAACAATTCCGAATGTGCCTCCAACAACCCAACAGCATTCATCTTACTTGATCCAACAGCAGGTGCAGCTTTTGCGCCGTCCAGTATAGTGCTTCCACTGAGCTGCATCCTACTCAAAGGCCTGAAGGACGTGGAGTTTGCCGCTGAGACCACACTCTCCGTGGGACTCCCAGGTCGTTCAATCGTGGATGCGATAGAGGGTGCAGTTGAAAGAAGGGCAACGGGATACGGTATTGCCGCAGAAGCAACGGAAGGAGGAGGTGAAGGTACGATAGGAACCGCAGAAATGAGTGGAGAACTGGGAGTGGGAATAGGGGACATGGCGTTTTTGTGATCTCGTGCGGCATGACCATAGCCATGAGCAGTGCCTAGAGACGAAACAGAGCTATTGATAGTAGCTAACCTTCTCTTGAGATCTTCAAAGGGTGCTCCTGTATTGTTGGCTGCACTGCTAGCGTCTGCGCTGGATAGTCGATTTCCTTTTGTCGGTGGGCCCATTAATGGTGTTCCCCTTGACGAGTAGGCGGACTTGCGAGAACCTGAGGTTGCTGTCGTCACTATGGAGAGTCTTGATGGACGAGGCATGTACTCTGAGATGGTGCTGCGAGCTCGGAGGAAAACGGTCTGAGGTACCACTCCTAGCTTCTGCAGCTCGATATCGCCGATGACCTTGAGACTTTGACCTGTATCAGGTTCATAGCTCAATCGCGAAGAAAAACTGAACGGGGGGTTAGAGAGACACTGAATGCCAAAGGGGGAAAACATGCCTGGCATTTGCATTGGCAAGCCTGGAGATATATTCTCGCATTGCCATCAGTTTGACTTCATCATTCGAGGTCATCCCCAGCTGTTGCAACTTGCCCAGTTGTGCTTCGTCTCTAGAACTTGTGTAAGAGGGAAACCACGAACAGAGATGCCTCTGAACTCACTCTTCTGATTTAAGCTTCGCAATAGACCCATTCCCTTTACGAAGCGAGACAACACTCTCCCGAGGCGACTCAGTCTTACTGGTTTTTCGAGGCGTTCTCCAGAAACCTGTCTTATCGCCCTTCATAGCCCATTGAACGGAGGCGTCGAGGATTTGTCTTGGAAGCTGGAAAAATAGATCGCTTAGCCAACAAGATGACAGAGACGACTTGACACCTTACAGGTTGTTTCATCATAGTAAGTAAGTTTTGTTCGTTGATCACGGCTACGTCTGCCTTGAGAAAGTGCTTCAGGGATGGGTAAAGGATACACCAGACGTCGGTCGATGGAAGGTGTTGAGCGGCCGAAGTGATAAATGAGGTGGCACCTGGGACAGTGGTCGTCATATACTCGTTAAAACGTAAAGGGTAACAACGTACCCTGTCGTATCCATACATTTGGATGGTACAAAAACCCAAGAGTGGCACTCATTAATTCCCAAATCCGCATCTTCTGGAACAGTCCGAGTTCACATAAACTCGTAAGGGCGGCTAGCACCCTGGCTACAACTGTCTCTTCCACATCTATACGATCACAGGACCATCAAAATCAGACAGACATTAACGCGAGGATTGCATTATACATACCAGACAAGGCTTGAATCATCAAAGGTAGAATATAATCCTCCAAACTCCTCCCACCAGCACACGCAGCAACATCAACAATACTATCAAAGAATGCATAACGGAGTAACCAGTCTCGGCCATTAAGATACGTGATCATATGGCTCAGAAGGACATCATTTGTTCGTTGTCGGCCAAGGAAAATACAAAGGGAAGATATATCACGGAGTACCGCACGTTTGACGACACTGGAGGGATCTACAAGAAGGGCCGATAGATGTTCTTGGATGTGCGCCTGCAGCTCTTGCATACTCGCATCATATGATACCTATGGGGGAAGTGGGCTGTGAAAGCTTAAGAGTATAAGAGCAGCGCGCTTACCTCAAAATGAGCATTCTCGGAGTCATGATTGTCTGGTGACAGCACGAAAGTACCATGAGCTTTCAATGCTTGTCCCATTTCAAGGTACCGCACAGCCGTATCGGCGAGCTGCACAATACACTGTGCGTAGGTACAGCGAACGAGGACTTCGGGGTCTTGTACAAGGTGCCGGATATTAGGAATAATGTATTCAAGAAATAATGCGGCGTTTGAAGGGGTGATGACTGTCACAAGCATAAGCTGTTAAGAGAAGTGAGCCAAGAGCCCTGACAGGATTGTTGTTGTGATAAAACTGCTCACCACTTGCATTAATGTTCTAAGTGCAGCGGAGCGGACGAGGGTAGATTCATCGTGAAGAAGGTCGACTATGTAAGGTACCATTCGGTCTAACTTCGCTTCATCCGTAAGATGGCATGACAGAGCGAGGAAGACATCTAGCGCCCGGACTTTCGAGCTTGGAAGTGAGCAATTCCGAATATTTGCGGTTACGAGAGCGAGGAGAATGAGGGCAGGTCCATCTACAGAAATGTCAAACCAGATAAATTCTGACTACACGTAACACTAACCTTCGAGGGCGGCGCGTCTTCCGCCAGATAAAGTATGTAATTTGGAATCACGATTAGGAATGTGTAATTCAACCGGCAAAATGTCCTGCAAATCATTAAAATTGGTTGGAACGTTTGAACGGTAATCACGAACCTGGAATGGCTTTGCTAGCGGCGCCAGTGTACTGTACTCAATCTTCACATCCATTTCTGGAGCTTCCTCAGAAGACTCTTGAAAAATATATGGTTCGATACTCTCGTAATCGGCCCAAATACGCTCGAGCCGGTGGTCGGAATCGCTGGGCAGTACGTTTGGGTTTGATTCAACGGTATTAGTGCTGACAGTTGGGGTAGAGGAAGTTGACTTGATTGTCGCAGGTGCGGTAGAGGGGGCGGTTGCGGGATTCAAGTCAAGAGGGTTCGAAGGCATCTCATTGACGGATGCGACGTAGTTATGTAGGAAGGAGTAAAACGACTCTGGGAACACGGTTCCCCGCGAGGTGTGTAATAGGGTATCGAAGGTGGGTCGTTCACTTGGATCAAGAGAAATCATTTGCTTGATGAGGTTCTACTGGCCACAGTGAGCTGGTTTTCTAGAAGCGATAAGTAAGACTCACTTTAACGCCCTCATTCTCAATCTGCGAAAGATGCGTATCCACATTGTATTCTCCTTCTCTGTACTTGAAAAGTTGGCTCAAAGTAAACAATGGTGCTCCCTCGAGGAAGAGTTCAGCTATCACACAGCCAGCACTGAAACAGTCCATAGCTTCAGTCACTTTGCCATCTCGCCTGCCCTCCAACTCGCCCATGGCAATCTTTGATTTCTTCGAGCTGATCTCTGGGTTTTCTGCGGCTGTGTAGAAGCGTTCGGGAGCGATGTAACATGTTCTGCGGCCAGAAGTATCGAAGAAGAATGAAAAGTCGGCCGGGTCATCGAGTGGTAGATATGTCGGCTTATAGGAGGCAAAATCGGTGAGGTAGATCCAGTTCCACGATGTAACGAGGATATTCTCTGATTTAATGTCGCCATGCGATACTTTACGATTGCGAGCGTCGCGTAGGGCATTGAGTAATTGGAAGGCAATCCACCGTTTCTCGACCATAGTCAGGAATGGTCGTGTGCTACACCGGTCAGCAAAATATACTAGCGTGTATGGAAGACTGCATACCTTATACGATCATAGAGGTTGCTCGCGAGCCATTGGCGAATGATATACCCAGCCTTGTCCGTCTCTACAAAGGCTTGATAGCTGTAGACATTCGCAATATCCATTAATGCTTCCTTATCAACTATTTAATGCATTCAGCAACCGTAAATGGCCATGTACAAAATATGCGACACACCTTTGAGACGCCTATGATACGTCCGCAGAGACAATCCAGGGTCTGGCTTAATGAACACTTTCACGACCAAGAAGCCGTTCCTGTGTCGGCATTTGACTGTCTTCAGAAAACGAGCTGAACCAAGACTATAATACACGCGTTATTAGTGCATCCGAGAGCTCCACATAAGAAATGTCACTCACCTCTTCTCGTAGACAATGTCTCCTCCCAGCTCGGCTACAAAGGAATCCAGCGCTCCAGTGGTGCGCGTGAGATTGAAACCTGAGTGTGCATTCCCCATGCTGACGAACTAAACGTGATTATGTTGGTATATTCCTGATAATTGAGGCCTAAGGTGTTATCATGATGGGGTGAAGTGAAGCAAGGAAATGCTAAAGCAGTTGAGGCTAGATTTGGGCAAGATTCCTAGTATGTCGGAGTCCCTATTTGCACTCCAAGACTGAGCCAAACATTACAGTATCCGCATCGGTTCCTTTTAGACACCTGCCGTCAGGCTGCGGTTCCGTTCGCCTGCTACATAGCCTCCCGACTGCGAGGATAACAATTTACGCAATCCGACTCATATGCGATTCCTTATCTAGCGTTGCAGACAAGTTGAGGACTTGGTTTCAGACGGGGACTGATTAACGGAGAATCGCGACTCCATTGATTGCCGATTTTGTCCCGTCAAGCCCAATCACAACGGCCGGTAACTCGTCTGTGTCCGAGTCTACAGGAGTCTACTGAACGTCTGTCGATAAGAATACTGTGCCCTGGCGCAGCTCATCTTTCACCCTAATCCAGGCCTCTCATGTTTTACTGATCCGGCCCTAGCGACGTCCTCGCCATCGTCTTGACCCTTCCCAGTCACATCCTCTCCCGAAGTGTGTCTTTATGACCATTCATGACTAAGAAGTGCTTCAAGGGAGGGAATAGGTGAGGTATGGTACATTTACTTATCTTGCAATGCCACCAACACCGGTTCGGAGATTCTCGAATCAAGATGCCGAATCATAGAACGCAACCTACTTCTACGTAGCCGGAAATCAGAAGGAGAAACCTCAGGTAAGCATCTATGTACAGTATAGAAGCGCATACTTCTGAGCCATCGGATTAGCGTCTGTCCCCATGCATCTCGTAGGCTTCCTCAGAGTCCAATCCAGAACTTCCGTCCCCGTCGCGCCCTGCTGTATGATGGAACTGGATGGCAGACACTCTTAACATGGTTTCTCCAAAGCTGCAGTCAGCTTTGCGGAGATTGAGCATCAACCTAGCTCCCTGATAATGACGGATTCAACCAGACAAAGAACTCTAGGGACAACCGCGCCGACGTACAATAATATGATATATAAGAGCCGTCCAGCTGAAAAGAGGATGTCAGAGCAAGCTCGCGCACATTTGATCCAACGCACATGCTTGTGTCGAACCATTCTAAAGGTGAAGTACGAAGGATTGGATTGAATAAAAGGACCACTTGGATGATTGAAACAGCTTGATATAAATTGCTGTGTCATTCGAGGTATTTCAGAGATTTCTTGCAATGTTTTGCTTACCGCAAATTCTAAGAAAATTAGTCACGTCATTGAGGTCACTTTGACGACCTATGTACTCACGGAACAAATAACAATGTTCCATCACGATAGAACACATATACCAGAGGAGGCAAATCTCGAACATGTAAAAGTTTTTCGCGGAGGTTCGAGGCAACATCCATTGTATTTCTGTAAACGTGAACGAAGCTGACAAGGGACAGTAGAGTTTCAAGCGTTGTATTGAATGCCCGAACAATGCTGTCGATGAAAGTCAGGAATTTGATTTAATATACAAAGCTGACCAGAATCTGGACTCACTGGACTGCCTTGTTGACAGCATCTTCACTGGGTAAGTCGTGGCCTCGTATCCAGCAGCTACGAAGTGGAAATCCCGCTACACCCTTAGTCTGATACGCCTGTATTTGATTATCGTCAGACAGAACAACGCCTAGAAACGCGTTGAACACGGTGATTGGGCCTAACCCTGACTGACATTGGTTGGAAGAAAAACCTACGAGAACTTCGACCACAATGCACAGTCAAGCTCAGCTTGTTCAACTTTAACATTTGGCCGATGTATCCGCTACACCCTTAGCCTGATACGCCTGTATTTTGATTATCGTCAGACAGAACAACGCCTAGAAACGCATCGAACACCGTGATTGAGCCTAACCCTGACTGACACTGGTTGGAAGAGGGACACGTGATTTTGGCGCAAAAGTTGAATTTGCGCCACCCTGCGCCAGACAAATGGCGCATAAATGGCGCATATCATTAATTGGTATTATGAGGACATGTAAAAGCAGTGACGCTGAACACATACAAATTAGTTGCGAGGGTGTATCCAACGAGGCACCTAATTTCACAAGATCAGTCGACATAACCCATTGGACGTGAACATAAGCAAGAAATATACCACTGTGTTATCATGAGAATTGTCAGATGGATAAATACTCGGTGACATTTAACCAATAACGCTCCTTACCCCGTGTGATAGAAAGACAGTGGTTTTCGCTATTTGGAGCATGATTAATGGATCAGTAAGCGTGAATTAGCTTCACTCGCTTACAGTAAAATTCAAATCTACGCAAGCCAATGGTCATGTCCCAGTTCTAAATGATATCCAAATGCACTTACGCCACACTAATGCAGGTCGAGGCACGAATAATCATGTAAATCATGCGCATTCGCGACCATTTCCCCCTGAATTTGTCGCCTCAAAAAGTTCATATGTAATTGGAAGAAAAACCTATGAGAACTTCGACTACAATGCACAGTCAAGCTCAGCTTGTTCAACTTTAACATTTGGCCGATGTTCGCATACCTGCCGTGATAAAATACAGCACAGCTGTCACTGTACAAGGTCAATAATCAGCTAACGTTGACCCGAGTTATCATGTACCGTTCGATGTTACCAATACGATTGTTGCGCCACGCAGCCCGAATGCGCAAAATCAACAACACCTTTACTGCCCCGAATAAAATCGTCTCAAGTCTATAATCCAGGAAAAATAATTCTCAATGAGGACATGTAAAAGCAGTGACGCTGAACACATACAAATTAGTTGCGAGGGTGTATCCAACGAGGCACCTAATTTCACAAGATCAGTCGACATAACCCATTGGACGTGAACATAAGCAAGAAATATACCACTGTGTTATCATGAGAATTGTCAGATGGATAAATACTCGGTGACATTTAACCAATAACGCTCCTTACCCCGTGTGATAGAAAGACAGTGGTTTTCGCTATTTGGAGCATGATTAATGGATCAGTAAGCGTGAATTAGCTTCACTCGCTTACAGTAAAATTCAAATCTACGCAAGCCAATGGTCATGTCCCAGTTCTAAATGATATCCAAATGCACTTACGCCACACTAATGCAGGTCGAGGCACGAATAATCATGTAAATCATGCGCATTCGCGACCATTTCCCCCTGAATTTGTCGCCTCAAAAAGTTCATATGTACGATGTAATGCTGCAGATAATACTAACCGGTACATGTACATAACCTGGCCAAATGTAAGTATTAAAGCGTCGGCGAAAGATAAATTGTCGTACCTCTTGGGGAATGAGATGGAAGGTATCGTACGCAATCAGAGTGATTGGAATAACTGGAAGTGGTCCATCAGGTCTTAAAGAATAGTATGCAAGTAGAAGTCGCCTACTGTGGAGATAGATAAACGTCTTGGTGTTGACCAGATCTGCAATAAAATTCTGTGTCGTGAGCCCCCACTGATTCTCCATTTTGAATCGCCGTAGATCACTCAAGCTGAAAAAGTGCGAGTACTCGAAGACAGAAGAACAGCTTAAGGGTTATATACGCTCTTGTGGCGAGCAACTGATGGACATTTCTTCCATCCATCTTGCAAAGGCACTGCATCAGAATGATGGCCGGCGACGATTCATGAGCGGGCATTCAAACACTTGCGTCATGAGAATCAGAGGGTATCTACCTGTTTCCCAAGCTGTGATTCTGGGAATCTTTTTACCTTCAACGTGGAGCTGGAATCGAATAAGTTGGTGATTATGATGGCTCGTATGAAGCGCAAATTCAAAGACATCAAATTGATGTTCTGCTCGCCCGGCTATCGTGTACAGCAGATAGCTCAGGCATCTGTGCCTTATCCTTACTAGGTGTGCAGGCTTTAAAACTCATCGCCGAACGATATTGGTATCCTGATTCGATGGCCTCTGTGAGAAAGAGGGACGAAAACCGCAGTCAAAGCTACTCAAAGGAAATGAACGTACTGCCAGATCAAAAAACTTATCGCCTTTGGTACCACTGATTTACACCATCCAATCATTTGTTGGTCATGAATTGTGCAGGTCGACGGCTTGCAGCTGCTCGCCCTATACTGAACAACTCAACCAGAGGTACTGTAGGTTGAGCCACGAAGTGGGACAACGAAGATGGCTTACAAGGCCCAAGGCTGTACAGATGAGAAAGTCAGTCGGCAGAAATAACCTTGAAGGCTCTTACCAGGCCGACCTCAAGTCAATACAAGCGCAAGGGTTTCTTTGGAAGGGGGCGATGAGGGGAGGACGGTGTTGATCTGAACAGCGTTTCCCTGCTGGACTGTCCAGGGGAGTGAGTGTCTAGGACACGCCGTCGGCAGGGCCGGGTCAGACTACAAATTGAATAAGGGGATCGGGCCCATTGACTACCTCTGTTTGGAGTAACAAGGACATGTAAAAGCAATGACCATGAACACTTACAAAATAGTTGTGAGGGTGTATCCAATGAAGCAGGTCTGGTCATTTTGGTGCAAGTGATTGGCGCAAATAAAGATCAATTTTTGATGGCGCACACCTGTCAGCTGGGTGGCGCAGTGCATACTCGAATAGAGGCTGGCGGAAGTTCGCCACGGGAGCAAGTCCTTGGAACTCTTAAAAAAGAAAAAGAAAAAAAATCTGAAGGCTGTGTGGACAGGATTCGTCCCACAATATGCGACATGAATTCAATTGTTTCCCTTTCGTCACCCCAGGAGGAAATCAGACTCAGCGAAAGATGGGCCGTATGACAACCGCCTCGTCCTCTGTCAGGACAAGGCATATCACCGTTTCATCATTGTGGGACATTCAATTCTTGTGGATAGGTCTGTGGACACCAAAAATCGCAAACAGAAAACTCACTCGATACCAAGAAGAATGATGCTAAAGATCACAATCGTGTACGCTTGTTGGAGAGAAACTTGAATCATCAATAAGTAATTGCACCCTCAGGCTGACGCTTTCAGATCATCGCGTTTCTCGCTTCCGTAGATCGAGAATGAATTTTGGTAAGCCGATTTCGGATTACTCCAGAAAAGATAGCGACCTTCTTCATACTGTAACGTGTTTCCTGTTGCTTCGCGAGCCAACTAACAGATTCATTTGGCAAAAACCCATTCCATAGCACTACAGGTTTTTCGCGATTCATTTCGAGCTATGCGGCGGCGGCAAAGCTTAGCGTATGGGCGCTTTTGTCATACACTGCTGTTCGAGAGTATGAGGCAGTAGGACGGTGAGACATGCCGAATCTCTAGCTCATGGCAGTGTTCAAGCCATCGGGGTTGGTTCCGAGTATACGAAGCGCAGACAGTCGTTGGACTTTCCAGTGCCAGGTAAGATGCAGGAGTTGGCAAAACGAGCTGCTGCCTCACCGGTGTCGATCTCGGGTTCGGTCCACGAATCTCAGAAGACTGCGTGCTTATAATGAGCTTGTAGGTCGTCTGCTACCAAGATAGTGTAATACCTTGACGCGGATTTGAATTTTACAACACCCAATAGATCACGTTAGGGAAACGAAAGGGGAGGGAAACGAAGCACCTAATTTCACAAGATCAGTCGACATAACCCATTGGACGTGAACATAAAAGCAAGAAAGTCAGCAAGAGATAGGCGCTGGTTCAGTGAGAAGTTCGAACAACAGAAAATCACAGCTATGGACTATCAGAGTTGAAATCAACGGCATAATGCATCCGATATGTTAACTCGTCGTCCCTGGGGCCACTGAGCTGCGATATCTATCAGCGTTCAACTTTTCAGTGTGAAACTGTCAGCAGTTTTAGCTTGAGTCAACTTTCGTGATGCGATGTCACTGATTGATCTGACTTGTTGAGAGGCTAGGCTACTAAAAATTCTGTTAATTTCATTTCCTTCAAGAATGCACTTACGCCACACTAATGCAGGCCGAGGCACGAATAATCATGTAAATCATGGGCATTCGCGACCATTTCCCCCTGAATTTGTCGCCTCAAAAAGTTCCTATGTACGATGTAATGCTGCAGATGATACTAACCGATACATGTACATAACCTGGCCAAATGTAAGTATTAAAGCGTCGGCGAAAGATAAATTGTCGTACCTCTTGGGGAATGAGATGGAAGGTATCGTACGCAATCAGAGTGATTGGAATAACTGGAAGTGGTCCATCAGGTCTTAAAGAATAGTATGCAAGTAGAAGTCGCCTACTGTGGAGATAGATAAACGTCTTGGTGTTGACCAGATCTGCAATAAAATTCTGTGTCGTGAGCCCCCACTGATTCTCCATTTTGAATCGCCGTAGATCACTCAAGCTGAAAAAGTGCGAGTACTCGAAGACAGAAGAACAGCTTAAGGGTTATATACGCTCTTGTGGCGAGCAACTGATGGACATTTCTTCCATCCATCTTGCAAAGGCACTGCATCAGAATGATGGCCGGCGACGATTCATGAGCGGGCATTCAAACACTTGCGTCATGAGAATCAGAGGGTATCTACCTGTTTCCCAAGCTGTGATTCTGGGAATCTTTTTACCTTCAACGTGGAGCTGGAATCGAATAAGTTGGTGATTATGATGGCTCGTATGAAGCGCAAATTCAAAGACATCAAATTGATGTTCTGCTCGCCCGGCTATCGTGTACAGCAGATAGCTCAGGCATCTGTGCCTTATCCTTACTAGGTGTGCAGGCTTTAAAACTCATCGCCGAACGATATTGGTATCCTGATTCGATGGCCTCTGTGAGAAAGAGGGACGAAAACCGCAGTCAAAGCTACTCAAAGGAAATGAACGTACTGCCAGATCAAAAAACTTATCGCCTTTGGTACCACTGATTTACACCATCCAATCATTTGTTGGTCATGAATTGTGCAGGTCGACGGCTTGCAGCTGCTCGCCCTATACTGAACAACTCAACCAGAGGTACTGTAGGTTGAGCCACGAAGTGGGACAACGAAGATGGCTTACAAGGCCCAAGGCTGTACAGATGAGAAAGTCAGTCGGCAGAAATAACCTTGAAGGCTCTTACCAGGCCGACCTCAAGTCAATACAAGCGCAAGGGTTTCTTTGGAAGGGGGCGATGAGGGGAGGACGGTGTTGATCTGAACAGCGTTTCCCTGCTGGACTGTCCAGGGGAGTGAGTGTCTAGGACACGCCGTCGGCAGGGCCGGGTCAGACTACAAATTGAATAAGGGGATCGGGCCCATTGACTACCTCTGTTTGGAGTAGCTGGCGGAAGTTCGCCACAGGAGCAAGTCCCTGGAACTCTTAAAAAAGAAAAAGAAAAAAAACCTGAAGGCTATGTGGACAGAATTCGTCCCCAATATGCGACATGAATTCAATTGTTTCCCTTTCGTCACCCCAGGAGGAAATCAGACTCAGCGAAAGATGGGCCGTATGACAACAGCCTCGTCCTCTGTCAGGACAAGGCATATCACCGTTTCATCATTGTGGGACATTCAATTCTTGTGGATAGGTCTGTGGACACCAAAAATCGCAAACAGAAAACTCACTCGATACCAAGAAGAATGATGCTAAAGATCACAATCGTGTACGCTTGTTGGAGAGAAACTTGAATCATCAATAAGTAATTGCACCCTCAGGCTGACGCTTTCAGATCATCGCGTTTCTCGCTTCCGTAGATCGAGAATGAATTTTGGTAAGCCGATTTCGGATTACTCCAGAAAAGATAGCGACCTTCTTCATACTGTAACGTGTTTCCTGTTGCTTCGCGAGCCAACTAACAGATTCATTTGGCAAAAACCCATTCCATAGCACTACAGGTTTTTCGCGATTCATTTCGAGCTATGCGGCGGCGGCAAAGCTTAGCGTATGGGCGCTTTTGTCATACACTGCTGTTCGAGAGTATGAGGCAGTAGGACGGTGAGACATGCCGAATCTCTAGCTCATGGCAGTGTTCAAGCCATCGGGGTTGGTTCCGAGTATACGAAGCGCAGACAGTCGTTGGACTTTCCAGTGCCAGGTAAGATGCAGGAGTTGGCAAAACGAGCTGCTGCCTCACCGGTGTCGATCTCGGGTTCGGTCCACGAATCTCAGAAGACTGCGTGCTTATAATGAGCTTGTAGGTCGTCTGCTACCAAGATAGTGTAATACCTTGACGCGGATTTGAATTTTACAACACCCAATAGATCACGTTAGGGAAACGAAAGGGGAGGGAGATAGCAAGAAAGTCAGCTAGAGAAAGGCGCTGGTTCAGTGAGAAGTTCGAACAACAGAAAATCACAGCTATGGGCTATCAGAGTCACAATCAACGGCATAATGCATCCGATATGTTAACTCGTCGTCCCTGGGGCCACTGAGCTGCGATATCTATCAGCGTTCAACTTTTCAGTGTGAAACTGTCAGCAGTTTTAGCTTGAGTCAACTTTCGTGATGCGATGTCACTGATTGATCTGACTTGTTGAGAGGCTAGGCTACTAAAAATTCTGTTAATTTCATTTCCTTCACCATCATCTACATATCCCACTCAGCCAACATGACCACTGAATTTCATCCCGACCTCCGCCAGCTACGCTCCAAACTCGAAGAAATCTACGCAGCCTTAGCTCACTTCCGTCCTCTATCATTGAAACCGTCCATCCTCGACTCGTCTATCGACAAGGGCAATGAATCTTCCGACGAATCTCCTTGGACTCATCAAGAGCAGATTCCCGGTCTACGTCAACTACGAGAGTCTATTCGCCTTGACCTTGACGTGCTTGATAAAGTGGGTGAAGCTAATTCATAGAGCCGGACGCCCATCGTGAATTAAAGTTTCTTCAGTAGTTCCTTAATGACGCATCATCTGCTTCTTTACCGCCCCTCTCCACGAATGCCCCGTACCTGATCGCTATTTGGAATGAGCTTATTTGCGCTCACAACCCCGTTGTCAGTGTCTTCAGAATGTTCGACATTGATCCTGCCCGCCAAGCCGCCGCTTCCGGGAAGCGCAACGGGAAGAAATCTCCCGGGGTCAAAGTAGATGTAGTGGCCGAGAATGGTCGTCGCTGGATCAGGGTCAATACGTGAGTATTCATGAATCGATTTCCGGAACGGATGTTAATATAGTGCTGTAGGATAAAAAACTCGAAGATTCTGGCTGAATTTCGAGAAATCGATTCGTACTTGACCGATGATGATTCCGACGAGGGATACGAAGGAATGCCACCTACTCTTGCTCAGAAAGAGTTCAATAATTCCGTTCTCCGCATGGGTCGATCACTGCTTCAGGCAGCTGAAGCAAACCCCATCGAAGGCATCTGTGCCTTATCCTTACTAGGTGTGCAGGCTTTAAAACTCATCGCCGAACGATATTGGTATCCTGATTCGATGGCCTCTGTGAGAAAGAGGGACGAAAACCGCAGTCAAAGCTACTCAAAGGAAATGAACGTACTGCCAGATCAAAAAAACGGTACATCTGAAATCCCTCGAATTACCCTGAGATTAACGCGTCTGGATCCATTGCCTGGTATAGACCCCAGGATCGCCCAGGCGATCCGACTTCTGCGTGAAATGGACATTGATGTCGAACTTGGCGAACGGAGTGAGCCTGAGCTGGCTAAAAACTTGCCTCCACCTCCTCGTTCAACTTATCGCCTTTGGTACCACTGATTTACACCATCCAATCATTTGTTGGTCATGAATTGTGCAGGTCGACGGCTTGCAGCTGCTCGCCCTATACTGAACAACTCAACCAGAGGTACTGTAGGTTGAGCCACGAAGTGGGACAACGAAGATGGCTTACAAGGCCCAAGGCTGTACAGATGAGAAAGTCAGTCGGCAGAAATAACCTTGAAGGCTCTTACCAGGCCGACCTCAAGTCAATACAAGCGCAAGGGTTTCTTTGGAAGGGGGCGATCCACCTCCTCGTTCTCTATCGGTCTCTTCTCCTCGTCCAACAAGGCATATAACGCTCGACCTCTCCGCGCTCATTGCTCTGATCTCTGATCTCACCCATTTCCCTCTTCCTGAAACAGTTGAAGACGCGCACACGAAGTTTATTCCTCCTTCGGATTACCGTGAATGGAAGGAAGCTCGTATCGAGCACAAAAAGCCCCAAGACAAGGTGTCAAAAGTGTTTCCAGAACGGACAATCGAGGACCTCCCAAAAATTTACGTCAAACAGGCTCGAGCCCTCACTCGACAACTGCTTCAGGAAATGGTTAAAGGAATGATCCAAGAAATCCATGATCAGCTTTTCGAAGTAACGAATGGGGATCTATCGACAGTAGAGTTCTGGACAACGCCCGAAGCTCGTTCCCGCTGTCTCCTCATCGTAAATAAAATAGGAGGCGTGAACGAGAAACGACGAGTACACGCGTTACTTGATCACGGCGACGATTTGGAAGGAGGGATTCAGTCTTACTGGAAAGGATCTCGTTACCCACCACAATTCCTCCCTCTCATGCCCATTAGGATCTTTCCATCATCCGCTGACCCACAACCTTCATTAGTACTAGGAGAGGAAACGTATTCCAAACTCGTGCCTTCCCCTTTTACTAAAGTCCTGAAGCGAACATGCCAACACATCCTCGCCCAGGAGATCATACCTGATCCACGTGCCCCCAACGGAGCTGATACACTAGATAACCAAAATGGCGACGAAACAGGGGAGATCCAACGTGCGGCCGTGACCAAGTTCAATCCTCGGCTTACTGCGCATACTGTACAATCGATGCTATGGGGGGCAGAATTAGGTTGGACAACTCTAACTGGGAACAAGTCTAGTGTGAAGGCAATGTTACGAGAAATCAGAGCTGCTCGGGTTTC
Organism: Leucoagaricus sp. SymC.cos; assembly: GCA_001563735.1. Lineage (NCBI taxonomy): Eukaryota > Fungi > Basidiomycota > Agaricomycetes > Agaricales > Agaricaceae > Leucoagaricus > Leucoagaricus sp. SymC.cos. The sequence goes on from KQ962915.1 coordinate 52,716, forward strand.
TGGGCGTCTAGACGATGAAGATATGGAATTCTGTGTCGGCTTTGGGAGTGACGTGAGCGGTGGTGCTGCAGCATTGTGGGTTGTCGACCCCCGTAGTTTGGCCGAAGGGATGTCGAGTCTCCCTCCTATCGAGTAATGTTTCAGACATTGAACTAGCGCACAAATGGTAGTGGAGTTGGCATAGACGCCTGACTATCGGATAACGTGAATTTACAGATATACATCGAGGAATACAAGGAAAGTGACAGCTACTGAATGAGGCATTGCATATGGTATGGCGCCAGGCAAAAATGAGGAAAGGATGATGAAATGCATGGGTATGAAAGAGTGACAGGTATGATATTATCGAAAATGAATGTATGCGAAAGACCCAGAGATAAAAAAGAAACCGAATGAATCAATAAATGTGTACGTGGAGCTCAAAGCTGACGTAGAGCTTTCAAAACATTGGTATAATTCTGCTCTTCCCACCGCTGCCCGTTCCTCTCAAGAATCCAGGTTTTACTAGTCCGCTTGACACGGGATGGTGTCTGGTACTTGATGAAATTCTGTAATGCCCATCCGATACGGCCCTCTTCAAAGTCGTCCAATTCCTCCAAGATACTATCACCCGCTGGAGATGTACCTTCGGAGCTAATCGTCAGACCTCCCGCCGATGACAACGACACTCTGCCCTCCTGGTCTTCTCCAATAGCAACCTTGACTGGAACACTCGATCGCGTGCTATGTGTCAACTCTGACATAGACCCTTCATCTACCGCACTATCCCCGTACTGGTGCGATTCTTCGCAGGTGTCATCGTGCAAATAAATCGCCCGAGGTCGTTCGGCCCGGGCTGAGCGTAGTCTTGTGTTCAGAATCTCTGCGTCCCGGAACGTGGGAGCCGGCGCAGGGGCAGATCGAATATTGGGTCTTGAATCAACTCTTCTCGGGACGCGTTGGAGTACACTTCCAGTGGGAGGAGCAGTTTTTGGAGGAAGGGGCCGACTTGATGTCGACTGATGTCCGCAAAGTAAATCCGGCGTAATGTCTTCTCCGAGCATTTTGCTAAGTTTTGACAACTGTTGACGCTTCGCTGTCGCGGGTGAAGGTGGGAAGGGTATATCTGGTGTGATTGGACTAGAATATCCAACTGAGGAAGAGGCGGATATTGTGAGGAGGGGAGCTAGGAGGGGCCGTTTAGAAATGTTTGGTTGATTAGCCAGTTGCTCAATGCTAGAATCTGATGAGGCCGAGGAGGATGACGAAACTGATGCAAACGAATTAGATCCGCTGGCGGGAGATGAGGTGGCCGAAGATGATGCAGAAGATTGAGAAGATGGGGTGAGAGCTGGTAAAGGCTCGACTGGTGAGGTGTAAGGAGGTGGCATGGGCGGGCGGGGAAGGGGTCGAACTTGGCGCTGAACGGATTGAACAGGCGGAAGTGGAGGTAGAGGCCGCGCGTTCCTCCCAACGGGCGCAGTCTGGGGTTCGGGTGGGAGGTCAAGGGCTGTCGAAGCTTCTTTCCAGTCCGGAGGTAACGCGACAGCCAGGCTAGCTGGCTTTGACCGTTTCGGTGTTTCTTCGAGTACCACGATTGTTGACTCCGAATCTGGTCGATCGCGCGAGCGCCTTCGAGCGAAATCCGACGCATACTCGAGTGAGAAGGTGTCGTCCGAGAGTATGATGTTAGCATCGGTATCGTCTGGCCATAGGGACTCGGATTCTGCATCGCCGGCTTCTGATCGACAATACGCATCCAAGAAGGAAGATATTAGCGACCTTCCATCAGTATCGATGGAATCGCGGCGCATAACGAAGTACGTTTCTGCACTATCGGCAGCTTTCGCGCTCGAGTATGGATGACCGGGTATACGGGAACTACTCTCGCGGGAATGCATGGTAGAGGTTTTAAGAGAAGGAGCACTTCGCTTCGGCAGCGCCCTTTTCCCCTGGGCGCCACAAGCCAAAGGACCAGGCGCTGATTGTGGTTCATTTTGGGCCGGCCTCACGTGTGGCTTCAAATCGGCTCCCGCAGGTGTAAAAGTGGCTGGTATCCCGTTCGGGAGCAGTGCGTGAATAGTGGTGGATGGACGCTTGTCAACAGAAGGCAAGGCATTTGATGCTGCCATTAATCCTGTTTTATCCTTGGTTACCGGGCATCCTAAAATTGGATAAGCTATGCTGAAAACATAGAAGCAATGGTTGAGATTGAATACGCACTAGCTGTAAACGAGTTACTCTTTGTACACCGCTGCGTCTCGTCAGCACTCCTTGTCCGCATTTTGGGTGTCTGTGGACGCGAGGGTGGGAGTTGACCAGGAGTTGAGCTTCGTGAGTCGACCGTGCAAATGCCGCTCGATGTCGCTGGACGAGGATTGAAGATCTTGTGAGACCGTGGCGGAGATAGGGGTGTATGGTTTTGTGGCGGCTCTTCAGGAGCAGGAGGGTCATCGTAGGGGAAGGCGCCGAACACAGCACGGTTCATGGTGGCCTTGGTGAAGAGATGGTCAGCGGAGTGGTCGAGGGGAAGAAAGTGTTATTCGCAACGTGCCCTCCCATAATATAGGTCCTTGGGTCGGGGAAAGGGTCTCTTCGTATGACCTCAGCCCTGTGACTCTTCCATATCTTCCATGACTACGAGGAAGAGATCTAAGACTCGCCTATGTTCCCATTTGGTAAATCTAGGTTCGCTCCAGGTTCACTCGATTGTTGATACGTCCGGCATTTGCATTCCCTCATAGGCGCGCAACCGTTACATCCTCGACTCGGAGTAGACTGCCAGTCGACTGCCCGTACTTCCTCGGACACCGTAAAGACTACTCTGGCGGAAACATACCTTCAGTAGACGAGTTGCCATCAAAGCTGCCTTGTGTCTGACTCGTGTTTGGCTCCCTGCCAACGAGAAATGGGCGCCTTGACTAGCTCTAACCCGAAGGAAGCCCCAAAGTGCCGTCACGCATTTGACAAAATCAATAATTGGCAATTCTCCAATTTCATGTTCGTGTCCAAATCCGCAAATTTACTCACGAGTGTAGGTAAATTATGCTCCATAGGAAGTAGACGGCCTGTCATTTTGTCGAGCTCTGCGCTCCGGTGAGTTAGGAACACAGCCATTATGTTTGTGCCAGTCCAAAAATGGTAATCAACGCCCATCCTTTCCTGTTCATCACCGCCCCGCCATCCCCGATTCCCTCACCGCGATTCAAGAGTCAGAGACTCCCTGACTGTGGGGACAGTGCTAGCGGAATGCATGCTGATGTCCTACACTCTACTTCATCGATGCATGTCTCGCGTATCTCTTCGTGATATCAAATTGACTTGTCGGTTTCGAAGATTTGCCGACCATGCCAGAACTCGTGAACCTCTTTCTCCTGCGATTCCCAAGAATCGTTTAAAAAGCCCCAGTAGAGGCGGCAGAAACCTACGAGACCGTTACCAAGTTCTGGAAAAGTCGCTGAGAGGGAAGGAGTCGTTGACAAGGAGTCGAAACGACCAGCAGCAAACATCGGCTGCGAGTGCGTCTACCAACGATGCTCCAAACCTTTCCCCTTCCAAGATACCAACATTTAGAGGATTTGCTATACCCATTGAACCTCGACCGCCTGAGTCAGACGGTATGGTTGTGTGCTCTCATTTCTTGATTGACATTAACTCATCCCCGGTTTGCAGAGTGTTGCATGTCTGGTTGCGCTGTCTGTGTCTATGATCTCTACGAGGAATCCTTAGAGGCGTACAAGGAATCTGTGGAGGAATTTCGCTCCAACCTCGTGGCGATGAATATATCCGAAAACGAATGGCCGAAACACTTACAAACCAGTGGGGAATCTCGTGCTAGCCCCGAGCCGGTGAAACCGGCCAGCGTCGTTATGAGTGCCTTTGAAGAGATGGAACGCCGACTGAAGGAGAAACATGCTGCGCGGGAGTCACAAGCCACTCACGTCAACGCATCTGGTAGCTAAGCCGTTAATCATCTCAATGGGTAGTTGATTAAGTTGTGGCTTAGTGGGGGATTTACCATCGTCGTATACCTATAAACGTCCTCCGGAGTCTCGGGCACCATTTGATTGGACGGAATTTTGGGAAGGCCTCAGGTGGCTGGTGTTTAGCAATCGCTGAGTCCAATGTATTCTTCCGTACATTCCCGATAATTTATTTACATAGAGTCATTCCGATCGATGAAATGTGTTTACCCAAACAACTTCTCCGCCCTATACAATTTTTTTAGTCCCATACATTGTTGTGACCGATAAACGACCCTTCACTTACGCAAATGTCCAGAGCGCCTGGGGATTATTGTATGTCTCGGCGGTATAGTTGAAACGGACTGGAAGCCAGTCAGTCTAATTATGCCGATGACAGGCCTTAGGTCATTGCTTACACGTTGGCAGTTCCGACTCGTATGCTGCAATCAATGAGTTGCAGTCAATGAAGGGAGAGAATGAAGCTGCCCACCTATGGGTGTGTTCTCGTCAAAGAAACTCCAAGCTAAGTCATAGTAGATCGGTTTCAATGGGCTGTTGACACTCTTCAGTCAGGACGCTAACTCACCCGTCCTCCAATTATGACTGCAACGGCATTGTTCAGCACCCAAGAGAAGTTCTAATGTGTTACTCACCGGAAGTTCCCTGACACCAGGCTGGCGCGACGCTTTAGTCAAGTCTCAAGCCTTACAAGCCTACACAAACTCACAGATCGGGAGGTGCAAGGGGATCCTACGGAGTGGTCAGCTTTCCATCGTTTGCCATTCAGGAGGCCGCTTACACTCTTCACGCCCGCAGTCTTGATTTCGGTATCAAGATCCGCCCATTCCAGCACTTGATTTCCAGCCATGCCTGCCCATCGAAACGTGATTCAGGGTGCAGGGAGGGTGACAAATTGCAAGGTGCGTTTCACCGAAGAGCGTTGGAGAATCACGAAGGAACCAAAGGCACATGTTGGGATCAGAGAAGTGATCAGCACTAAGCCTGAGTTGTCATACTCACCCTTAAACTCCATCTTCTCTCCAGGTTTACCGCCGAAAACTGCGATTTTGGTATGATGTCTTTCGTTCATCAATGTGCTAAACATTGCACATGTCGATGCGCAATTTCCATTGCTCACTAAATAACCATGTCGTGAGAGTTTACGTCGCGCCAAGCGCATTCATTATGATGGTGCCGTGATGTCGAAGACGGATGGTGATGGCGATAATGATGATGGAAAGCGGGAAATTGAAAGGGCCGTCGGATGATGACGATAAGTTCCTTACCCGAAACCGGAGTGCGGGACCGCATCACTTACCTATGGCGACTTTCCTGCAAACCACATTATTATCCGATACAGGGAAGTCAAGTGGCAGATGTTCCAATTGCTACACTGAAGATATACGAACCTGAGGTCAAAGGGCGGGTTTTGCGGGACCCGTTGTGAGAAGGCGAGTTCACAAGTATCCTATGAGAAAGAAAAAGAGTGAACTGTTATTTTAGGAAAAATATGAAATAAATACGTACATGGAAGCGTTGGGATGTTGGATCCTGACGGCCGTTCACAACAAAAGGCAAAGAAGGATCAATATAGTTATTTGATGGAGGCATCTGAGTGCCATTGAGGAAAGCCCCTATTCAAGTAGGAGGTTATGAGCGTATCGTTGCTAAGGTAAATGATCACGAATCAAATCTCATACGCCCTCGGTCCCCACTTGTACAGGACCGTAGTTAACGGAGTGCTACAATGGAATAAGGACTTACAGTTATCGGCGGTATAAAAAGTAAGCGTGGCATCGAGACCTAAGGAGATGTCTGCTGCAACGATTTTCTGAGCGAGGGGATTAGCTCGGTTGGTCGACACAAACCCGCTAAAGAGGTGAGAGAATTCAGTTTCCATTGGATAGTATATTGTCAAACAGGCTGAATGACGGAGGACGTACGGATAGCCGATCTGCGAGCCTGCAAGGTATTGATGCAAGAATTGTCCCAGACAGACGAAGCCGCCTATCATACAGATGATGTATCATCATAATCCGAGGGTGTATCACAACCAGCGTAAAGATGCGCTCACCACCATTGTCTGTGAGATCGAGTAGCAGCTGAGTCACGTTAGCTTGCTTAAACGTGTTGATAGCCGCTACAACATCAGCTTGGAATCCATCAAAATCACCAGCGAAAGAGCCTAAAAACATCTAAAAGAGGTACAAAGTAAGTTAGTGATCACCAAGACCACGCAGTATCCAGGGACCAAGAATAGCACAAGAGCGAGACGTTGAATGAGCAATTGAGTACTCGGATATAGAAGTTGTTGGAGTGCCTTACCACTCCGGTCTTCTTGTCAGGTAGAATAAATGATTTGATGACGCCTTCGCTTCCTGGTACAGATGTCGTGTTTGGGAGGAAAGCAGGCGGGAGGTTAATTGCGTTGCTATTGGACTTGTCGATAATTTCCGCTTTGGCGAGTTTGAGGGGGCGATCCTGAACACGGAAGCCTTTGAGATCTACACCGTTTGTATTTTCGTTCGCTGCGCAATTGATGGACCAGCTGGTAATCAGAAACGTGTTAGTATTATGTTAGGTGATCTGACGCATAGTAATTGTGACTTGCAAGCTCGGTCCATCGGTGAAAGGAAGACCGAGGTAGTTGGCCAGGAAAGGAATATCAACTGATTCGACAGTAGTGGAGTTAACTGGTTTCAACTTCATATTCAAGGATGTCTGCTTGACACCAGTAGGCCCTGCTAGGTCTCCAATACGCTGAGAGAAATTGGTGCCAGAGATGCGGTAACTGCTGAAAACGGAGTTAACCCGGACGCCGTGGTCCAGATAATTTCCGGAGACGGTCTTCGCAATGAAGTCGACGTAGTCGTAGGGTGCTTGACCTTCAATCTCAACAACGTGGGCACCAGCGAGTCGTTTCCAGTCAAAGCCTAGGTCGTCAAAGAAGCCAGTAAAATCGTCTCCTTCTTGTGAGAGGAACTCGACGGAATCTGGAGCAACGAAAACGCCTTGAACGCCGTTAACTTCAATATTGACAACGGGAGCCGGGAGGATGTTCTGATACATTGTATAGCAGTTTGGGAACCAGCCTGCTGATAGTCAAGTAAAGGTATGGAAGAGTATTTTGGCATTGCGTACGAGTGTGCCCATCATTCAATTGAGTGGTGAAATCATACAGCGCAATATTAAAGTCGTAATCGGTCTGATGAATAAGTTGTAGGTGGAGGGTTGGGAGGGAATACGGCAGAAACTCTCGTCATACCTTGAAGTGAGTCCTATTTATCTTTGCCAATGTTTCTCGAATGTTATTCGTCGACTCTTGAAAGGGAGGTGGAGACTTGAGATAATAATCTTCAAAGGTGAAGAAGTCAAAGACTCGTTCCATGTTTGTCAAAACATTTTGGCGGAGGGTCTCATTGAATGGGAATGACTTCTCGCAGGCCAGAACATCGGCAGGAGCAGCGAAGAGTTTTCCAGCAATCTTGACGCATGGATCAGCGGCTGGTGCACTGGCGACGAGAAGAGGCAAAAGTGCCCCACAGAGAATCAAGAAAGCACGCATGAGGACTCTCTTTGTTTCTTCGGCCTTTCATATCCTCATTTTATACGATAAAGTCCCAGAGAGAAAGTCCAGTGGAAGGGTTCTTAAATCGCATGCTTTATCAATAGGTGCTAGCCACGCGTTCCTGGATTCGGTTGAGAAATTAGTGGTGCATCCCACCATACACGCTGGGTGCACAAAACCCACGACCGATATCTTGAGAGCGGATAAATTCCGTGAATGGAATAGGCGCCACATGGTTGAGTGAAAGACACCCCTTCGCTTTCGCACAGATAACAGTGTTTCCGGCGTGTCCCACAGAAGCCAATGGTCAACGCGCGGTTATATGGGTTTCCAGACTGGTCACACTATCCGCAAAAGTTATCAGGAGACCGGAAACGAGACGTTATTGGTGAAAGTGCCAGAGGGTGTTGCGCGTCTGTTATTTTCGTCATAGACAAATACCAGTAAAGGAACTAGTAGCTGAATGTTTCCGTTTGATTTTTTTTAAAAAAAGAAACGACTAACAGATAACGGAAGGTACAGTTTGATTGCGGGGTCCTGTAAGCATGGGTCATTGATGTGTGCTTTGTCTTTGCTTTGCTGTTCTCTTTGATGTGGACTGAGTGGAAGCACGTGTGTAAGTTAATTATACTGTATGTTATGTCAAGATTGATGAACTTGGTTGCAGCAGCGGTGCATCGCACGTCATTTCGTCCATCAATATGAACGGTTAACCACCTACACTCATCCTTTGTTCTTGAAGCTAGAAGGCGGTCTCCTGTTGTCAACTGCCTGAAGGCCTCAACTCTCTTACAAAAGTTCACGCCCACGTGAATACCGTGAATATGATCCAATTGCCGGTTCCGATACTGGTTCTAGTTACCGGTGTTCGGCCCCAGTTCCTATAAATTTCCTATAAATTCGCTGACCATTCAACCAGCGTATCAAAGTACCTTTATGCCCGCTCTCACTTACCCTCCAATTAAGCCCTATCAGTGGCGCAACATAGTTCCTCGTGAAACGATCCCCGTTTACCCTCCTCCGGAACCTCTTCAACATCCTCCGTTGCCCTCCAAAGTTCGACAGCTTCCGGCCAACTCACAGTTCACGCTCTCCACACATATCATACCAGCTGCACATCTACGAACGCTGCCATATGCTCCGACACCACCGCCACTATCTCCGAACTTGTCGAAGGCTGAACAGACGGCACATAACGAGCAGATCCGTGCTCAGTTGCGCACTCTGGCCGCGCCACCCGTCTCGTCAGGGCAACTTATACTTTTGTGGATATGTTTGAACCGCTATGTGCGCAAGGGAGCTAAGGGGACTGGATTGACTCTATTCCTTGCACATGCCAATGGATTTCCGAAGGAGGTACGTCGGAACTTACTCACTCTGTTCAAAGTCATGGAAACGTCATTCATTTAGACTTGGGAACCCACCATCAACGCTGTGATTAGTTCACCCTCAGGGGAACTTGTGGATGAGATCTGGGCATGGGAAGCCGTGCAGCACGGTGACTCTGCACTTCTCAACGGGGACTCTTTGGGATGCATGTGTAGGTCCAGGGGGCTCTCCCAATCTCTGTTCACTTACTTAGACGTCTACAGTTGATTGGGCAGATAACGGACGCGACATCCTCAATTTCTTGCACTACTTCATTCCTACCTCTCTCAATGATACCCCGCTGCCCACACATCTTTCGCGCGTCGATCCTGAAGAAACTCAGTATAGGAAGGAGCATGGGTTCAGAAATCGAACATTTGTTGGGATAGGTCATTCTTATGGAGGTTGTACGACGTAAGTATCGTTAGCCATACTCTAGATCATTATTTCCTCATAGGCTCTTTCTCCTAGGGCGTTCGCTGCATTAGAGAACCCCAAGCTCTTTTCATCTCTTATACTGGTCGACCCAGTCATCATAAAACCCTACGACAGGGAGGCCCAAGGACTCGCAGACTGGCGCACTGACGCGAAAATTTACGGTGCCCTCAACCGACGCAATTCTTGGCCATCCAAGTATGTCTCCTCTCCAAACTTTACGAATCCTTTTTACATTTGACTCCAGGGGAGAAGCTCGCGCGGGCTTCAAGAAGAACCCCTTCTTCAACGTCTGGGACTCCGAAGTCCTCGATATCTACGTAGAATGCGGCCTTTACGATACCAAATATCTCGATGGCAAACCAATCACTAAGCTCAAGATGCCTGGAATCCAAGAAGCCATCGTGTTTGCTGCTACGCTTGCCCAATTCGAGACGTATCAACGGTTACCCACTTTGGACGAACGGATAGAGCTACGCTGGGTTGTTCCTGGTAAACCTGGAGCTGGAGAGTGAGTTATCGAGCTTTTTAATCCCAGTGTAGATGTGACTGACGAGACGTTTTGTTAGGCTCGGTGCTCCTGGTGCAACACATTTGAGAGTGTGGCTAAGGCCGAAGAACTCGTCGAATGTAAGAATACCGACGGCTGGGCATCTTGTATGTTTTTCCCCTAAACAATTGGCGAATTTCTTCAAATTGATCATTGGCTCAGATACCTCAAGAAGCTCCTCGCGAATTGGGTAAGTCCTGAATCTTGATCGGAGGACATAGTTTTGATCAACGTGCTTTTCTAGCTCACGAAATATCTAGTTTTTTACAATCGAAGTACCGGGACGTACGGAATGTTAGAAGTAATTTATAAGTATTGTTCACGCAACACGCTGGTCAAGGCTTGCTCGCTCGTAAAAGCATGCCGCATATCAATCAGAATTCTCAACGTGGCTGTCATCTAATCTCCTGTGATCATCTGAGACATCACCACTAGTAGTGGTTTCCAAGTCATGCTGGAACCGTATGGTGGAACGCCTTGCCCTTGAGATGACCGTACTCTCTGTCAATTTGCAATTGGCGACCCGGAGGTTGAGGATCAAACGTGTTGCCTAAACTTGTGCTCAGATCCACGGACTACCGCCACGTATTGGGTGAATGAAACAAACATACTGAGAAATGGTAAACGAGGGCGGTCCAACTGCCGCGAAAGCCAGCGGTTAGAATGGGAGCTGATTAAGATGACACGACTTACACAGCCCAGTCAATCACAAGTAGAGAGGTTGGGCCCTTGAGAGAGGTAATGGTTGTGACAAGTTGGAGCACCACGAATACTTCGAGAATACTCAGATTACAAGTCCATTCGGAACTATGTTGAAGCCCGTTACTCACCCAAGATACTAATGCAGACCCGTTAGCTTGCCAAACGCAGGACACTATGATAGCATAGCTCACGGGATGAAGAATAAAGTTCCATCGCGATAGAAAGTATAGATCACGGGAGTGGATGTTTTCATGTGTGAAAGTCGTTCACGAACGGTCGAGCCCAGGGGTCTGCGATCCCTGTACATTTGAACGAATTTGATTAAAGTCAAAACAACCTCAGTCGTCGTCGAGAAACATCGGATTGCACTGTGGGATGCCATTTTTCCTCAGGGGTAGTCACCCAGAGAATGTTGGAATTTAGCACTCACGCGAGTGTCCAAAAAGCGTCAACTTCTGCTTTATCCAAATTTCCTGTTGAGACTGACCAACAACTGTGTAAGGGAATACGATCCACAGCAGCAATGGTGAGGTCGTAAGAGTCCAGGATTGCGTCGACCAAGCCAACCTAAGAAGTGGTGCGAATGAGAGGTTGCTTCATCGATACTATGATATGCCTTCCGTACCAAGATTTCGACTGAGTATGCAGATTAATTAATGTTACTGCACGGAGTACTAGGGGAATTATGACTTACCAGTTGTCAGAACATATAGGATAACCGTGACTGTTTGAAGAGGTTAGCACGAGAATACCGGAGACAATAACTGATTATTCACTTGTCTTGTTGTTGTCCCAGAGTGCACGCAGTCTCAGTATAAGTAGGATCTTCATCGTCGCCGGCAAGAAGGCTTCAAACAACCTGACAGTCCCTGCGCTTAATCACCGATGTAGTGAGTCTACTCCAAGCTAGACTCACAGTTTTATAACCCAACCGTCACCAATGCCACACCTACAGAGTTAAAAGGCATCAATCAGTCAAAGGTGATTCTACCTCCTAAAACCCGTAGACACAAACCACTACGGTATGGCAGTCAGATTAAACAATCAGCAAGAGTTAGTCCAGGAGTTATAGACTTACTAAATGTGATAGGTAAGTTGTCTGCGCAGCTGGACATTGACACATGTCAGGCCCTCGAACGGGTTGCGGACCAAATTTTCGTGCTCACTGTATATCCGAATCCTGGACGATGGTCAGTATTTGGACAAAATCGTCGTGTCAAAAAAGGACGGCCTACACAATGAAGAGAAACGTAAAAATACGGACGGTAACGTATACAAACATTGTCCGTGACCAGTTTTTTGTCCTGAGTTGATCATTTAAGGAGAGGTCAGCGATGAAGCAGAGGCTACTGATACCTAAAGAGATATTTGACCTAGAAGAACGTTCATAATCCGAGAATTGAACATATTGTCGCAACGGCTTAACACGAAAATCCAAGGACAAAGCCGCTCACCTCTCGGGGGATAAGATAAAAACAGTCATAGACTATTATACTGAGCGCCGCGACTGATGAAGAATGAGTATCAACATTCAATCATAACGAAATCGACGAGGACCAGTAGCGTACAGTGTATGCAACCTGTTAAGCGTGCAGTCTGAAAGTCAGTTACATAGTCAGCGGGAGTAAGACCCCACTGGGCAAGTTCGTCCGACATGAGGAGTTAGAACTAGCGAGGTTGGTCAAGTCGGTTGGTACAGGGCCACTCCTCAATTTATAGGACCTTAGCGGCGGTAGAACGTTAAATGACACACTGCGGAAGTCAACGAAAATAACCTTATTGTCCTTGATAGGTACGATTGCAAGAGCTAGGGAACTCAAATCACGAAAATCATACTTGATGGCTCTATGATCCACGGCCAACGGGCGACGGAAAATCAAGACCTAATGAGATCAATCCGATTAAGCTGCAGGCGTTTGAAGACAGATTTATCTTGGCATGTCACTGAGAGTGCTTCCGCTAGAAACTGCCCCTGGCTCAGAGAACTGTCAACAATCCCAAGTTCTGCGCAAAACGCTAATAGTACCGGATGAAAGAGTTGAGAGATAATAACGCATCAAGTAAAGGAGAGATGTAGATCTGAACAGAGGGAAAGGCCTGGGGAACGAGCCCTATACTCTGAAAGCCCAAGAGGTTACTAATATATGCTGAAAGTCACGGAGCTTCGAGAAAAGGATCCATGCCATGCGATGATGTCCTTGCCGAGGCAAATTTTGGCCTTTAAGTGATGGGCAGAGTGATGCTAGATAAGAATAGACCATGCTATGGTCTATCAGTAAAAGTTTTGCTCCATATTTATCTGAAGCTAGAAGTCCTCTGTTCCGTGAGCGATGGTTCATCAGATACCGATGAATTAATCTTGGTTAAAGGAGAGAAAACCACCTCTTCAACAAATCCACTTGCGGAATTGGTGGGTCTTCAGTAGTCGTAGGAGTTTAAGCGCCGTTTGGTGTGCTCCTATTCGGATCTGACGTGAGTAAATGACCCTAAAGCGGGATGACAGTCTTGAGAGAAAGTGCTAGACCAATGACTTCAGGCCACCAGTGAAAAGGCGCGGAATACCATGGCTGACTTGGATTGACGGCTGTTTAACAGTCTACCGTAGTTCCATCAACAGGTCTCAAACCGCGAAGCATCAAAGGCTACTCGACATTCTTCCATACCAAGATGAGGGTGAACCGAAGAGGCAGAATGATAACTGCATTGACTGGCCATCAGTCCCAGTACACTGAGCTTGTTCGTCAATACGGCGGCCGTATTATTGAAATTATACTGAAATGTTATCAAAGATTCCAACCCTATTATGATATTTATCGTGATCATCATGATAAAGTTTCAATAAGCCATTGACTCGCTCAGTGAGTACTAGGGGGCAGAAGATCAAGGGACGGGTACTGCTTGTGTTGAGGTGGCTGGCGAGGGATTCCGAATGAAGTTATCGGATCAAATATAGCCATTCCTCCGTCTGGGTACTCTCGGGCCCCCTGGGTGAAAGCTGGTGGACACTGAGGACTAGGTTTCCACGTTTTAATAGAACATGATTTGTCAAAAGTCACCCACTGGAATCCGTGTGAGCACCTTGAAAGCCGAACATCAAGCACAAACTCGTGAGCATAAGGACCCCTTCTCAATAAAGTTTCGAGTTCATAAGTACTTATGGCCCGAGCTCCCGCCAGCTTGAGGAGTATGTCGACCAGCCCGTCCCTTAGCCTGAAAGGATAAAATAATGACTACAGCATAACCAGTATACAGGATTTGTATGAAGGAATGAACGACTTACATCTCTAGTGTCGATAATGTGGTGACGACTGGAGATGAGGAAATACAAAGTCTGTTGATATAGTAGTCCGAAAAGGGAACAGTCACGCGGACTCATACTGAACCAATGAACTAGGTTCAACACCGTCAATTGTATTGAGTCGAAAAGGTAGACAGAATCAAACTAAGCGTTTATACAAAGGTGCTCCTGGTGCTCATTCTCGACTGCGCCTGGCACAACGACTATCCAAGGTGTCACAAAATAAGCGGATAGTGCCGAATAGATCATCATTAGCACTGCTTTCCAGGCGAAAGTGAGAACTCGAACTTTTAGAGCGGAGCCTTCACACTACTTTGAGGGTAGAAGAGGGGTCAAGCTGTCCCCAGTCTCCCACACCAGAGATAATACGACCAGATCTGGGGCCTTGCGGAGGAAAATCATGACGCTTGCGAGTGCTCTCGGTAATCCTGCTGAACCTGCTGAATCACTAATCTGTTGTGAAGGACGTATCTATTGATGGTGTTATTTATATGAGGCCGCATTGTCACCGCTTTGGAAAGGGTTAGCGCTCGTCCGGGTTGTGACAACTGTAAAGTATGGCTTCAAATTCCCTTGAACGACCTACATATGTACTCAACGAAAGTGAGGTTTTTATATTTCAGCTTAGTTTGGATTCCACGATTCGGGAACAATGCCTGTTTTGATCGTACTCGGCCCTGGTAGCTAATATATTTATGGAAATTCCGAACTTGAATGAAAGTGTGCCGAAGACGCCGTGTTGGGCTGTCATTCCAGCTTACCCACTCACCTCTCCGCTACCCTCTCCCATCCCGCACTCTGGAGACCTATCTCTTCATTCACGATTTCTAGCGCTGACTTTAACGACTATTTCTTTTCTCAGTCTGACTTTACAAATTTTTGCGATATTTAATGACAATTTTACGAAATGACGATGGCTTTACCTGCACTACGCCGGGAAGAACAAAGAACCAAAACTATGCTGCACGGTGCACAGCGATGACGCCCTGGGTGGAGTTCAGAATTTCTAGGAGTATCGAGGGATGTTTGACCAGTGGAATGAGTCTGTTGACTAACCGTTCTTTGAAGTCTTTGGTACGCATTCAATTTGAACAATGGGTCGTGGTGGTTTACTAATTTCACGAAAGAGCAACCAATCTCGGTCATGGGAACCATTTCATGTTATGCCACTTTTGGCTCTTTGCACGCTCTTCGATTATGCGTGTGCGGTTCCTATTCATGAGTCTTCAACCCGGGACTCTTCGACTGTATTTTCAACCGAGACGCACCAGTTGTACCGCAGGGAGACCTCCTCGGCTGTTTGGGCAAGTTCATTCCATTTTCTCTAAGCGAGTTCTGCCTAACATCACAAAGATACCCCTGGTGACAGTAGGTGCTTTCACGGGTCTATTGGTTTTATGGGCACTCTGGCGGCGGCGAAAGCAACTCCTCGGTTTCTTGAGAAATCGTATACCAATTCAAATAGGTACCACTGAAGAGACCAGGGAGCTCACGGCGGATCAATTGGCTGGGACCATCAACAATGCTGGCTCCGGAAACCAGAATAACGCCGGTGCAACGAGAACCAGGAGAGGCAGGCGACCCCGGCGCACTCCTTCTCAGGTGTCGACGCATTCATTGCCTACATACGCCAAGGAACCTGGTGAACAAGAACTAGTCGTCCTTCAGTAAGATTGATTTTGTCCTTGTCAGAATGGTGTACTGACTTCTTCGCAGAGGGCCCGCTGAAGAGGACGTTCCTATTGCTCAACCGCTTGCGATAGTTGTCAATCTCGATGAGGACGCAGATAGTGGCACAAACAGCCGCCCAGATTCTCAATACAGATCGGTCCCTAATGCTTCTGCTGCGACACCATTACTTCGGGAAGACACAACTAGCGAATCCTCTGAACATCCTGTCCAAAGCTCAGCCACAGACTTACACCAACGTTCTGGGAGTATAGCTACTGGGAACACTTCGGCCGACTCGACATCTCTGGCTCTGGTTGACAGTCACGATACCGAATCAGACGATCCCCGTGGGGAAGCCCCCGCATATTTTGAAGTAGTGGGACCTGACACTGACAGTGGCGTCATTCGCAGCCCCCTCGATGCAGGATCACAAAATGCGCCCGCAAGCCCTGTGCCAGACGATAGCGTTTCACCGCCTACACCTCCTCAACCCTCGACATCCAGGCGCTCAGGTTTCCGTTCTCTGCTGCACCGAATGTCGGTCGCCGGGTCTCCTGGCCATGCTCGCAACTTTTCCTCTGGTTCGGCGTCCTCATCCAACCGTGCTCATAATCGGGGTCCTTCGGCAAACTCTATTCTCTCAACCTTCAATCCTCTTTCGCGACAAAAATCCTTTGCATCCAACCACAGTTCCCGCCTTAACCTGACATCACCATCTTTAATCTCATTAAACTCAATCTCCGCACCTCTGACGCACACGGCAATCCGCACGGAATTCACTTATCCGAGGAGTGGCCCAACCCCGGACCAGTTGCGATTGATCTCGAGTAGGGAGAACGTTACTAGGTTTGGAGTTCCCTACGGTCCCGATGCGGTGGCTTTCGCTTCTTTGAGTGCAGTCAATCTAGCTAGTGGGGAAAGGCCACCAGAGTTTGAGACTCTAATTAGTGGGAATGGAAGTGGAAGTAGGGGAGGTGAAGCCACCCCAGTTGCAGCTGGAGAAGCTTCGGCTACATCAGGTGGGGAAGGAGACCGGTCACAAGAGACTACAACAGCTGAAGAAAGTATCCGAGACTCTATGACTAGTGGCTCCTCAACTTCGGCGCTGCCAGACGGTTTGCCAGCTCAGAGCAAGGCCGCTGAAACGGAAACCCCAGCTGCAGCTGGAGAAGCTTCGTCTACAACAGGTGGGGAAGGAGACCGGTCACAAGAGACCGCAACAGCTGAAGAAAGTATCCGAGACTCTATGACTAATGGCTCCTCAATTTCGGCGCTGCCAGACGGTTTGCCAGCTCAGAGCAAGGCCGCTGAAACGACCACTGATGGTATTCCAGTGACTAATGGTAGCTTGACTGAGCCACAAGATCGAGATGAAGAGGAAGAAGGGAAGGAAAGGGATGGGAACGAGAAAGAGGTTGTGGCCTCGACCGACAATGTAGCCTCAGTTGAAGGCAATGGGAAAGAGGGCCTCCCATTAGAGCAAAACCTACCACTCAAGGAAAAGGAAGATGGCGCTAGCGGCTCTCGCTTAGAGTCTACAGGAACTAGCGAGGCCTCTTCCTCACCCGAGAAAGCTTCCGTAGAAACAACCATGACTCTCAAGCCAACAGCGGAGATAACACAAGAGGTCCTAGCTATTGAAATTGTATCGGCTACACCCATATCCATATCTGCATCAAGAGGTTGTGGCCTCGACCGACAATGTAGCCTCAGTTGAAGGCAATGGGAAAGAGGACCTCCCACTAAAGCAAAACCCACCTCTCAAGGAGAAGGAAGATGGCGCTAGCGGCTCTCGCTTAGAGTCTACAGGAACTAACGAGGCCTCTTCCTCACTCGAGAAAGCTTCCGTAGAAACAACCATGACTCCCAAGTCAACAGCGGAGATAACACAAGAAGTCCTAGCTATTGAAATTGTATCGGCTACACCCATATCCATATCTGCATCATCCCCATCTGCCACCCAGGAATCCACCTCTGGTTGTCCATCCCCACCGCCTATCCCACCTTCGCTCTCCAAAGCCACGAAAAAGGGACCCACTCCTCCGACGTCTTATCACCCACCGCCACAACCTGCCATTCAGCCTGACAGTGACATTCCTACAAGAGAGCGCACAGAATCACGTGCAAGTCAGCGCTCATACCTCTCATACGCATCGCATACATCAAACGTTTCTAATGGGACGTTCCGTACCGCTGCTGAGAGTGTGAGGTCACGAAAAGGCGGGCAATGGACGACTATGACTGACGACGAGGACGATGATACCGTTGCTGGTTATGACACTGCTGATGATGGCGATGCCACCGAGGGCGACGAAGGTAGTAGACCTTCGACTCCTACACAAAGCGATCGCACGAGGCACGGACGGAAGAGTACGGACACTACTGTCACACAACTTACCCCCGTCTCCTCTAGGGTCAAGCAGGATAGGCACATGTCAACGGCCACGATACATGCTTGAGCTGCAAGGCGGACATTCCTACCTGGTACTTATTCTTCATTAAATGTTATTCCCTTTCATCTGGCATTTAATCCCGTCCTCTTAAATTGATGGACCACGGTTTTACACGGCTTCTGGATCTCTGTTATCTGTTCTCCATATGCTTAATAACATTAGTATCTCATGCATGCGATGTCGCAGTGCCTCCGTTGATCCCTGTTTTGCACAAATTGTCCCCGTTCATCATACTCATAGATACACTCCTACTCATTCCAAGATTAGTACACCTTTATCATTTCGGATAGTGAATTCTCCTGTAGTCCACTGAGTCAACTCGGTCTAATCCGACTCTGGACCTGAATTATGATGGGCGATTTCGGGGTCCCGATCTGCTCAAGGGACATCTTTCCAGGCCATAGTTACCAGTGACAACCCCTTGAATCTAGACTTTTGTGGCTCGCGTTCCATTCCGTCAGCTACCAATTGAGGCCGTGGATGCGTGAGGTCAACGGTCAGCACTAGTCAATCCTGGGTTGTTTGAAAACTCATTCAATATTCTCGTTGGAGATCGATCTTTTTAGCTCCTCCTTTCATTTTTCTACTCTAATGCGGCCCTGCTCCTATGGTTAAGGCCCTGTTCAGAATGCCGATCTGGCCTGCAAGCGATCCGCCAAAACACAAGCCATCACAACCGTTTATAAGCCGGAGATCGCACGAGGCACGGACGGAAGAGTACGGACACTACTGTCACACAAATTACCCCCGTCTCCTCTAGGGTCAAGCAGGATAGGCACATGTCAACGGCCACGATACATACTTGAGCTGCAAGGCGGACATTCCTACCTGGTACTTATTCTTCATTAAATGTTATTCCCTTTCATCTGGCATTTAATCCCGTCCTCTTAAATTGATGGACCACGGTTTTACACGGGTTCTGGATCTCCGTTATCTGTTCTCCATATGCTTAATAACATTAGTATCTCATGCATGCGATGTCGCAGTGCCTCCGTCGATCCCTGTTTTGCACAAATTGTCCCCGTTCATCATACTCATAGATACACTCCTACTCATTCCAAGATTAGTACACCTTTATCATTTCGGATAGTGTAGTCCACTGAGTCAACTCGGTCTAATCCGACTCTGGACCTGAATTATGATGGGCGATTTCGGGTCCCGATCTGCACAAGGGACATCTTTCCAGGCCGTAGTTACCAGTGACAACCCCTTGAATCTAGACTTCTGTGGCTCGCGTTCTGTTCCGTCAGCTACAAATTGAGGCCGTGGATGCGTGAGGTCAACGGTCAGCACCAGTCAATCCTGGGTTGTTTGAAAACTCATTCAACATTCTCGTTGGAGATCGGTCTTTTTAGCTCCTCCTTTCATTTTTCTACTTTAATGCGGCCCTGCTCCTATGGTTAAGGCCCTGTTCAGAATGTCGGTCTGGCCTGCAAGCGATCCGCCAAAACACAAGCCATCACAACCGTTTATAAGCCGGAGCCAGCCTTGCATGATACAGTAGTCAAACTTTTGACTCTTTGCCTATTTTGGTCTTGGTGAAAACATTCACGTGGCTCGAGTCGGTAGACGCCTTTCAAAATATCCCGGTAGCAATCTCAAGAGGTACGAAGCAGCGAGTACTGTGGACGGTTAGAATGGTTGAATATTACAATGCAAAGAGGTCTAAGCAACCATACTTTATCACTGGGGGTTACATTCTAGGGCTTTTCGAGAACAGGGTTGGATATGACAGCCGAAAGTAGACCGGATCGAAGAAATGACGAGATGTTGCTCTCAGCAGAAGAGACGGCCACAACTCGTCGTCGGCTACCTCAAGATTTCATTGCCATGTCGATAAAGAGACTCCAGAGAGTTATGATTCCATCACCTAACAATTTCCGGAGCCTGGTTAGAACGTTAGAACTGCATGCTAGAAGTGATCCTTCGACACCGTGACATACCCATTTGCCCTGTCTCGTTCCACCCAGGATACATCAGTAAGCTCCATAATCGTATCCTAGGGTAAATAGTTCAAGAGAACCGAGTCCGCTTGATCACGAGCCCACCCCCGTATTGAACTCTCCGGTGGATCCAAGTTAAGTCCGTAGGCACAAAATACGAAACGTAGACTGGCACTTTTGGAGAGCCATTCATTGGTCCAATTTCGTTGCAGCGGTTCAAGGAGGAAGCTGTGATTGCGAGTGACATGACCGTAGGAAAAAGCGGAGGTTTGGAAGCTTCTGTATCTTATTCATATCACTTTCCTGCGAAATATCAATTAGAGACGTTTTGACGAATATTTAGAACAAAATCCACGTAGTAGTCACCAGTGATGAAAAGGCAGGTCAGAGAGGTCAGGATAGGCGACAGGAGATTGAGTGGGGGACGGCGAGATATATGTGCTCTTTCAAGTGTAGAAAGGCACAGAAGCTGAAGGGCAGCCAACTGCTTGAGGAGAGGTGCTTCCCAAGACTGCACGGCCAACCCGAGATCATGATGTATTGCGACCCACTTGACCATCGTTGGCCATCTGCAGCGCGATAAAAGCATCCGAACGACGATCTCGTTCCTTGAGAGACAAATTATCTTGTTTTTACTGGCGAGTGCTGGCTGAATAGGTAATAGCAAGCCTTCCTTGTCCGCTTCAGAATTTCCGAAGACTTTCACGTCTAGAAGTTCTAGAGTTGCAAGCTGGCTGAAATGGACCAGGGCTTCATTGTCATCCTCGGGGGAAGCATGTATACCAGGATGAATCCTTAACACAAAGAGGATTTCCAGGCGAAACGTGCATCCACGAAAGATATCGAAAGTACATTCATTAAGAAGGGGCGCAACAAAGAGCGCAGTGAAGTTCAACGCAAGTTGAAGGGTTTGCGTAAGCTGGGGCTTCAAAGATTCTTCAATTGCGATAATTGCACAGTCGGTAAGTGATTGGGCAAGAGCTGTGTTCCTGGTAACGGTAGAGCACCAGCGCCTTAAATAGCCGGGTGGTAGAAGGATGCTGTCGCTATGTAGGGGAGAGTGGTGTGAGTCAACATGGAAGCTGCCGGTGACTATGGCGATACGTTTGTAAAGGCATCCCTGGGTCATGCCAGCACAGTCTTGTTGAAGGGACTTATGTAATCGTGAGAGGGGAGTGTATTGGGAGGCAAAAGGACGAGGAATACAGGAGATTATCTAGGGTATTTATACGTTTTCTACATCTACCACAGAGAACAATGGAGGATTAATAAACAATGGGTGTTATGGTGGAATGTGTCGTCGTGTCGTGTATCACTACTTGTGTCGTGGACATTTCATGATTGTCATCTGGGCCATGCCAGCACAGTCTTGAGAGGCGAGACACAGCGAGAGGAGAGCAGGGACATGATTCCGGGAGATCTCGATGACGATGTCGATAGCGCCTTCGCAGAGGCTTGGTCTGAGTGCAGTTGAGTCGTCCGGAGGTTTCCCCACCCTCAGAACAGCGAACGGTGGAGAAATCGGTGATATTTTCAGAGAACATCCGTTATTCTTTCATCATCTTACCTTGCTGAGAGGCCACGCTGGGCCTGAGCCGGAATCTGAGTGACTTTGAGCGCCTTCCTTGAAACTTAATAGCGGATCAATAAACACATCAATGCATCACGGCGCCCTTACCCACCGACTTCGTGGGAAAGCTGCAAACCAGTGGCAAGAGATATCGATATCGATTGGGGCGATAACTCTGGGCAGCTTAGTTCATAAACAGTATCCACCATGTCTATTACCAAAATTCACGCTCGCCAGGTATCAAGAGTCATTCCTCGACATACTGCAATGCTGACAAATTCTAGATCTTTGATTCTCGCGGTAACCCAACCGTCGAGGTAGACCTTTATACAGCCAAGGGTAAGCTCGATGCCGTTATCGCAGTCGAGTTTGTGGCTGAGGAGACGCGCTAATTTTAGGTCGGTTTCGTGCTGCTGTACCCTCTGGTGCATCCACTGGAGTGCACGAGGCTGTCGAACTTCGCGATGGCGACCAGAACGCCTATCTTGGCAAGAGTATGTTTTGTTTGAGATTGTTCTTTGACTTTCGCGTTTATACCTTCATTCTAGGCGTATCCAAAGCTGTCTCCAACGTCAACGACGTTATCGCCCCTGAACTGATCAAGAGTGGACTCACCGTGACTCAACAGAAGGACATTGATGACTTCCTCATCAAGTTAGATGGTACTGCCAACAAAGGCAAACTTGGTGCTAATGCCATCCTCGGCGTATCCATCGCTGTCGCCGAGGCTGGTGCTGCTGAAAAGGGAGTTCCTCTCTACCAGCATCTTGCCGAGCTTTCTGGCGTCAAGCCCCCTTATGTCCTCCCTTGCCCCGCCTTCAACGTCATTAACGGTGGCTCTCATGCTGGAAATAAGCTTGCTTTCCAGGAGTTCATGCTTCTCCCCACCGGTGCCGAAACCTTCACTGAAGCCATGAAGATCGGTACTGAGACCTACCACACCCTCAAAAAGGTCATTAGTGCTAAATATGGAATTGATGGTAAGTCGGGAATGTTCTTAAGTCGATAAATGAAAATTTGACCGATATTGTCATATTGAATTCTTTAGCTGTAAACGTCGGTGATGAGGGAGGATTTGCACCAAACGTTTCAGGAGCAGAGGAATCCCTCGAGCTCCTTTCCGAGGCCATCAAGAAGGCTGGCTACGAGGGCAAGGTCAAGATTGCCCTCGACGTCGCCTCTTCCGAATTCTACAAGGACGGCAAATATGATTTAGACTTCAAGAACCCCAACTCCGACCCACAGAAGTGGATTACTGGTGTCGAACTCGCTGAGCTCTACTTGGGCTACGTCAAGAAATACCCCATCGTTTCCATTGAAGATCCTTTTGACCAAGATGACTGGGAGGCTTGGACCCACTTCACCAGCAAGAGTGGCATTCAGATCGTCGGTGATGATTTAACTGTCACGAATCCTCGTCGTATCAAGACTGCCATCGAGAAGAAAGCTTGCAACGGCCTCTTGCTCAAGGTCAACCAAATTGGTACCATTTCGGAGTCTATCCAAGCGTACGTTGTTCGCACAGTAGGTTATCATCAGTTGTCCCAAATATGACCTTGCTAGTGCACAACTCTCCCAATCCGATGGTTGGGGCGTCATGATCTCACACCGTAGCGGTGAAACCGAGAACACCGTCATTGCCGACCTTGTTGTCGCCCTTGGTACTGGTCAGATCAAGACTGGTGCTCCTGCACGCAGTGAGCGTGTTGCCAAGTACAACGCCCTCCTCCGCAT